>JANAVB010005600.1:7670273-7682935 GCA_029216955.1 Iris pallida
TGTTTCTTTGGACATAATTGAGTTATGTATATGCGTCATATGACTTAATATATTAAGATGATATATCAAGAATGACATTTTTGGTTCACCACGTGTACTTTTTTGAGGTGTCCTTTTCTCCGGGCCGGTGAGGAACGCCAAGGGGGATTCGAACCGTGCCCATCCCCACGGGACCCCCGGTGTACCAACAGGCTACACCCCCACATGTACTATTAAACTAAACATTCCTTATGATGAAGATGAAGGGGACTCTCAGTTATCTCAAATCGGTGGAAGAAGAAAAACTTGTCTGTATTTGCATCTGATATATATATATATATATATATATATATATATATATATATATATAATTAGTTTAGCTGATAGCAACGTGTAAGATTTCATCTGATAGGCATTATCTATAGTTTTGTCTTTTCTCTGTTGTTTGGACTTGAGTAATGAGAAACATCATATTCTTATGGAATATATCTCCTTATGGATGCATTATCATTTAGATTTAATCCTTTGTTATCTCAAACAAATTCACATATTTCTTTTCAGGTGTTGACAGTGTTGGCACCATATCAGCGTCTCTTGTGACATATGCATCTATCCAAGCATTGAAGCCAGACCTAATCATTAATGCAGGCACAGCTGGGGGATTCAAAGTATGTGTATTTGTTATTACTAGTCTATACAAAGTTTTCAAGTATCTATCCCTTGCAATGCATTCTATAGCCCTCTATTTGCACCTTAGACCATTAACATGTTATTATTCCCAGTCATGATTGTTTTTTATGATTCATTAATTCCATAGCTAATTGGCTATTAGTTAGGAAGAGAGGCACTTCCAGAAGGTTAATCAAATTATTGACCAAAAATGCTGAAAGCTAAAATTTCTACCTTCTTTTATAGGCTTACATACATCATATGTGATATAGCGTATGACAAAATTTTCTGTATCCTTTCTATTGGTGATTCATTTCCTTGGGGTTTTCTATTCCCACCGAGTTCTCGTTCTTATCCCCAAGCAAACTATCACTATTTGTCTTTCTCATATACTTTTTCGACCTGGCTCCCCTCTTTCTTTCTTACTCCTAAAGAAAAATCCTCAACGACATCCATATTCTCCTAACCTTTTTGTGTCCACTTGCATGTCTACTCTATTCTCAATTCAATGTCGCAACTTAAGGCTAATAAAAGATTTCATTCCATATCATGATATTGTAGTACTATGATGGAAATCACTAACAAAATGGTCTAAAGTCGGTTGTTTGAGTGGCCAACATACAGTACTTGAATGTCAAATTTGATGTCTCATCTATGGAGTTTTTAGTTTTCGTAGTGCTTCTTTCATGTTCTTGCATTGTATAATTCTTCATACATAAACAGCTGAATTGGAACCTGTTAAGTGTTAACTTTAGAATACAATGAAGTGTTGTTTTGCCATTTGGTCTACATTAAGGCATAAGTTGAATGCCTGTGAAAATTGCATCCTCATACTGGAATGTTTGAATGTGCAATCCTGTATTCAGCTACAGAACTCTTTATCTTCTTCATTCTTTCAACCTGTTATTTTAAACTTTAATTGTTTGTATTTAAGCACTTGATGCTTCAAATTTTAAACGTCATATATTTCTTCTGACTGCCTAAACTCTTCACTTAAAATATGATATAGCACAAATGTCTTGAAGGCAGCATCTTTTGTCTGTATATAATCCATCTGAAGCAGTAGAGTTTATTAATATAACATTTAAGTATTACTATGCAATAAGTAGGCGTTTTGAAAGGAAAAAAAACTCTTCTGACTTGGTTAAAATCATCCATTAAAATTTTGTGATGCATCATAATACTTTATCATTTGAAGGAATTTGGAATTCAGAATAAACTATAGTTTGAAGGATTTGTGTAGACAAGCAATATGCATGTGGACAATACATGTTTCCAGAACCACTGGCCCTGATAAAGCAACTATGTTAAGTATTAATGTAGGACATGTTTCAGAATACATAGGGCTTTCTACAAGGATCACAATGTAAAAGCAAAGTCTTTATTGACATGCTATTTAACTGAATTCAATATTGGTGCCTTGATACCATCAGTTTTTTCCAACATGTTATTTCTGAAGCTTCAGTAATAATTTTTGTACTGCACTAATCATTATTGGTTGCTCTCCAATGTTTTGTTTTGGTGATTAGTAGGATTATGCAACAAAATAAATTGGTCGAGTCTTAAATATTTCAGGCAAAAGGGGCAAATGTTGGAGATGTTTATGTGGCTTCTGATGCTGCCTTCCATGACAGAAGGATACCAATACCCGTGAGTTTTCTTGGATATATTAAGAACTTATTAGTACTATAATATGCACATGCGAATAATTTGATGTGGTGCAGATGGTTATATAGGATTTGGTTCATTAAGTCAAACTTCAGACACTTTTTGCAGTTGGCAATTCTCTGTTTAGTCTCATCTCACTTATGAACTTGTGACAGTCATCTAACCTTTTATAGTACTCATGGAACTGTATCAATGGTTTTCTATTTTCCATGTTGAACTTGATGTCTCCAATGAAAGTAGATTGCAAAGCTTCTTTATACATTTAGAAAATATGTATTTAAATTGATATTTGTTACTTTTTGATATCTACTTAGGTAATTTACAATAAAATCAAATTTGTGTGTTTGAATGACAATATGATTCTGTTCTTCACCTTCTCTGGTATCCTTCTAACTAGTTTTTCCCCAAAAGGACCTTGAACTTGGTCTTTTGTTAACAAAGATAGGAGTTGTAGGTCTTTTCTTACTTGTTTGATTTTTCTTATACAATTCTTTTAAGTAAAGACGTTTATATTTTGTTCTGTAGAGTTATTTATCCAGAAACTTTTGTGCTTTGTAGTACTAAGTTGATGACTTCATAGAATGAAAGAACCTCCCTCTCTGTGTGTGTGTGTGTGTCTAAAATTTCACTTCTTGCAGGTTTTTGATCTATATGGAATTGGGGCACGACGGACCTTCTCTACTCCTAATCTTGTAAAGGATCTCAACTTGAAGGTATTTACGATATTTGTGTTATATTATCGACTCATGCTGAAAGTTACTAGTATTGTTATATCAGAAGTCACAACAATTTATAGGTCCACTTGGTGTCTAGAGTCTAGAATGAAGTATTCATTTCTGAAGTGATATGCTAATTACTCAAATACCGTGATGCAAATTTGTAAGAAAGAAACTTTTAGTAATATTTACCAACAACGATGGAGTTAAATTTGTGTATTATAGCGAGACGTGCAGGTGTTAGAGCAAAGGCTAAGGCAAATGGCAAGAACTTAATCTGAATGTATTAGACTTTCTGCTAGGATAAATGTTGTGGTACAACTTAAGCAACTAACTCGACCAACGGCAAATGTTTGTCGACTTTTTGTTGCTCACAAAAGTGTATTGTGAAGATTTCTTGGTCCACATAATGGATGGAAAATTGTATTCAGTGTCAGGACAATTTGCTGTAGTAGTCGTCATTTCCTAGTTGAGCTGCTGATGGTAAGATTTAGAGAACATATATGTTCTATGAATAGTATATGAGGTGGATAAAGCATTTGGTGTGAAATTGGTACCAGTCCAAAGGATCTATTCTGGTGTGTTTAGGTAAAAGGTATTATCAGAGACCGTATTGTTTCTAGAAAGACTTCAGATTCAGGCAGTACCCTATTAATATTCGCCCCTAGTTCACTTCACAATCTGAATGTCCTAGTCTTTCCATATGACAATGGCCTAATATTAGAAACTATTTGACAATGCAACATTTAGACATGAATTAGCATGCCATAATGGACACGTAGCCTTGGTGCATGACTATAATTGACTCTAGCATACTTTGTGTAAAAGAAGAGAGGAAATTCTTTAACTTCCCTAGTTTTCATTAGAGGATAGGAGAATATATATACACAACACACAAGGATTCCCTAGGCCCAATAAGGAAAGCCAGTGTGGGCTAGACCCAGTTGGGCCACTCGCTAACTCTAACACTTGGTTTATTTCCCTGTTATTATCCAATGCCAAAACTCAAGGATTTATTTTGTTTTTTTCTCGGGACTGCTTACTTCATATAGCTATAGTGTTCATTTGATTTCTGGACAAAATGTGAATGATATTTTTAAAGATGATACTGTTTGAAACTTCGTGTTATTATCTTAAAGGACATTGTCTTACTTAATCACAGGAAGGTAAATTGTCTACTGGTGATTCTCTTGATATGTCCCCACATGACGAAGCAGCAATCTCTGCAAATGATGCTACAGTCAAAGACATGGAGGTCAGTATTTCATTGTCCTTTCCTGTAACGTTTAACCTTTTTATAAATAAACCAAGATATTGGAAAGAAATGACATGGAATAGCAGTATAGGTCCTTGTTAATCCTATTGAAAGATGACTTTTGGTACTGGGGAAAGAAGCTAAATATTGGATTAACTGTGTAAGTGCTGACTGCCAGATTAGTGAATTCCTATTGCCAATGGTATATTTACATCATCTACACTTGGACTTTCTGCTTCACCGACCTTAGTAACACCCAAATTCAGGCTATTACAAAAACAAGGGTATGGATCAACATAGACCCGTAAATTTGATACTTCAAATAGAAGGAAGATGGATATGGAAGTCATATCCACTCTTTTACCTACTAGGAGTGCCACATTTATTTGAACTAAAAAATTGAAACTTGTCCAGAAAGTTAGTGAATTCCTATTGCCAACAGTGTATTTCATCATCTACACTTAGACTTTCTGCTTCACCGACCTTAGTAACTCCCAAATTCATTCAGCTATTAGAAAAAACACAGGTATGGATCAACAAACCGTTAAATTTGATACTTCAATTAGAAGGAATGGATGTAACTCTTTAACCTACTAGGAGTGTCACACGTATTGAATCAAAAATTGAAATAACATGCCCAAAAAGTTAGTGTAGCAAAAATGAGAATGCTAAGAAAAATATGTTGTAGTGATAAAAAATGAGTGTATCCGTGGGGAGTTAAGAGGTGGCACCAATTGTCTACAAGATGAGAGAAAATCGAGTTAGGTGGTTTGGACGTGCGACGAAGACCACTAGATCCTCCTTTAAGGAGGAGTGATAATAGTACTTAATAGGAGCCGCTAGGACTAGAGATAGGGCCAGACGAAGACGGTTTGAACTGTTAAAGAAGAATATGAATTTTGCTAGCTGGTTACAAAGGACATGACCCTTAACAGTCTAATGGAAGAAGAGAATGCGACCCCAAGAATTTGGATAAAGGCTTCGTTGTTGTTGTTGTATTTCAGCGCCCCCTCCTGTGTATTTATTTAAGTTCAGATAACCTTGAACTTATATGTTCAGGAGATCACCCTTGGTATATTGATGGTTGTTGAATTATAAATTAGCAGCCTGTGATTTCCACCATAGATTCAAGACTCAATTTGGTGAATAACTGGACATACAAGTTCAAGGATATCTTTGATACATAAGATGTATGTGATCACTTTTAAGAGGAAGTATTGACAAATTATTCATCAGCAACCATCTTTATGAGTTTCTTGACTGCCTCAACTCCATGCAACCTAGTTTGTAAACTCACTTATCGTATCATGTATCGATTGCTTGTATATCGCATTGTGTACCGAGTGTGTATCATATATCAGAATGCAAGCATAGGGATCTGCACTGATTCCGCCTAGGATGTTAAAATTTATGCATCTCCTCCCTCTCTGTCCAAAGCATTTGAATTTTTTCCTTCATGTATCATATTACAATGCCACTGCACTTTACAGGGAGCAGCAGTTGCATACGTGGCCGACCTACTCTCGGTCCCCGCAATCTTTGTCAAAGCCGTGACGGACATTGTCGACGGGGAGAAGCCCACGGCCGAAGAGTTCTTGCAGAATCTTATAGCAGTCACCGCAGCGCTCGACCAGGCTGTCACCCAAGTGGTTGATTATGTTAACGGGAAGTGCCTCCCCGACCTGTGAACCTGATCAATTCTTAACCTAGTTATTGAGTAGTGTCCCTCCAGCAACTTCATTCAGAGGACCCCATACTGTTCCAGAAGTGACATTATGATTTCGATCGATTTTTTGTGTGTGGCCATCTATTGCCATTACGTGGAGTATAATTACAATAAGGCATTTGTATTGTATGGGTTATTGAGTTTCCAAAGTATTATACTGTATTCTCCAGTCCTTTGTTGTAAAAATAGCTGCATAGACCTAATTGGCATTTTCATATAGAAGTATAATTAGTATACTTGTATGCTGCTCATAAATCTTTCTTCAAAGTATTTGATGAATATAGCAGCACTTATTTAGAAATTATCGAGCCGAACATGAACTCACACAAATATCTTCTCCTGTTCAAATTTCTCGAGAAATCTAAGATGAAATAAAACTATCCTACACATTTATACTTAGTATTATTAGACATTGATGAATCAGTTTAATGGGTAATTATTGAATTATTATGGAATTAATTAGTTTAATGTATTATTTCATACAATGTAGTTGGAATTTGCACACTTCACTCGATATCAAGAAAGGGTGATGTCCTTATTAAAAAAGGGTACATTTATAATTTCATTAATTTGGTAAATAAAATATAAATCATAATATTTAGTGTCGAATTCGAGTGATCCTTGTGGTTATCGAAAATAGGCATTAGATTTTGGTTAGGTGACAGAAGATTAGTGGATCGAGCCACGATGACATATTATTTCTTCCATTTATAAAAATGGTGGAAGTTGGACATTTCAAAAAAAAAATTTACTTAATAAAACTAAGAGAAGTAAGAGGGACATCACCTTGATTAATAATAGTTAGAGGGGCTTGAAGAAAAATTAAGAAGTTGGACTTATCAGCCCCTGTAAAATATCTTTATTGCACATTCCTCTCCATATAAAAGAATCAGCACCTTAAACTAGTTTTATAGAGGGACAATTTTAAAAATGTTAGCACATAAGCAATAATTTAACAGAAAATTAGGTATAGAATTAAAAAACTTTATTAATATTACATATAAGATAAAAATTTGCTAGAATTAAAATAAAAAAATTCTATTGCTGATGTCGGTATGAATGTATGCACTTATAACATTACAAATGACCGTATGTGAACCAACAGTGGTGACTTAAGCACTGGTTTTAATTTTTTTTTCCTAATATATGCACTGGCGGGCTGGAGGCAAGACTGTCAGTAGCAATGATGGTCCCAGTGCTATATTTGTGAGCTGTGTGTTGCATTGTGAGCTACAAATGTGTTACAGTTGTAAGCTTATTTGTCATTGCTACGTGCAACAACACTATATTTTTGAGCCATGCATTTTTATTTTTGAGCTATGCATTTGTGAGCTCATATATAGAAAAAAATGATTTGGTTCTTATTGTTCTAGTTTTTCCTTTCCTTGAAGTCTAAAGAGATTACTTTCAACAAGCCATGAAAGTTTAGTCCCACATTTGCTAGAAAAACTCATGGGTATCTCAATATAATCCCTCTTGAGGAATAAAGAGATACACATGGGATGGTGACCCTAAAGAGGACCATGTGGGTGATTTTACATGGAGGTAAGGATAAGACATATATTAAAAGCATTCATGCTTTTTGGCCAAGCTCAATTTAATTCCATTGGGACTAAGCCTCAAAGGGGCTTAGTGTCACGACCGCTCCCGAATAATCGGACATGAGTCGGACATGCCAGCCTTCATCGTTGGACACGATGAAGTAAGCTGTACCAAGCTAGAAAATCTATCTAGATAATCATGCACAAGTATGAAATCACAGCATCTATAAGCGAATCCCAAATCCAGATACATGTCTCAAAGTTATTACATTCATCCAGCTAAAATAAAGTCTGATAGTCTCAATACAAGCAGAATAGAAACTACTAATAGGTATCACACAAAGCCTCCATCTCACCTACAACATATCCTATCAGGAGTAATGAACAAGAACATGATATGGAAATGAGTACAGAGTACATGAAAATGAAATACAATAAAGTACATGAAGCGTAATGTACAGAATGAAACTATAATCCTGAAGTACAAGACATAACAAGTGCACATGTTTGAAATACAACTAGCCTATGCGACCGCTAAGGGAGTACAGGAGCATGTACAGAGTACATGAATATGGTACGGCTTAGGACCCGCGTGCACGATGCGAGGCCTAAGCTATCTACATGAATATAGTAACCGGATTTGGTCACATAGTTAGTGTATTCCCCACCCGACACAAGTACAAGAACATGAAATACAGGAGTACAAGATATCGTGTCATGATGTGTCACAAGAAAGGTACAAGATATGTAAATGCACAAGACCGTAGAAAAGTACTTGTCTTGCTCCGGAAATCAAGTGTACTAGATAGAGCTGGATGTCCTCCTGTTTTTAGTAGGTACAAGTTGGTTAAATACTAACAAATTCCATTTTAGTTATCTTGTAAATTCTAATCATAGGCTAACTATATAATACTTATAATGATGTACTAACTAGCTATACACCATTTCCAACTAGATTATAGGATAGAAAAATATTAAATAGTATACCTAAAATATTTGCATAAAATCATAGTGATACTATGACTGCTATTTGTACATATATTTATGCTAAAAAAATAATAATAACTAACATTGTTTACGACAACATTTCTTTGGAAAATAACTAGACTTGATTATCAATGCACTACACATTTGAAATAATAGAAATTTCCTTTAGTTGATTCCTCTAATCTTAGGTCGAACCAAGTTGTATGGTAAGACTTGAGCATCTCATCTCAACAAGTATTTTTCAGAACCATAATCCAGAGACACTCAGTTGCATAACTAACAGTAAAACATTTGGAAAATCTTGCAATCTCAGATTATTAACCTGTTAAGCTTACTGATCTGCTATAACCCAATAAATCAAAATACTGAAAAACAAGGAAGAATCAAAGAAATCAAGATACAGGAATATAGCATTCTCCCATGGTCCGCATCCTAATCATCCTGCACATGACACCCCAAACTCAACTGCTACCAATCGACACCACACATACTGAACACACACATAGAATATACATAAGCTAATAGAAAACATTAGCCTACAAGAATATATACAAAGCTTTACATAAAATAAGAACTCAACAATTAAAAATGATCCCCTCCCAAATTCGGCTAACTGCTACTGCTGCCCTGCACCCGACGTCTTCGTAACAGATACGAACACGGGCCGCCCGACACAGCTAACAGGACACGAACTCACAGCAATTCATCGGACACGGACACACCGATATGCGAGTCACTGGTCACACAATACAGGTGACAACACTTTTAATTCAGACCAAGAAAAATAGAGCAAAGATTTAGAAGAGGTTACCTGTAGGAAGAATGATTCAAAGAACTCAACAACTTCGAAAATAAGCACTCTCTTCCGAACCCAGAAAATTCGTAAAATTTTGATTCAAATTTTGTCGAACTGTTCAATGCAAGGAATTTAAAAAAACAAAATTCAGATTAAATCGGACAGAGTAATCTCTTCCGAGCATCAATCAGAACAAAACTTTGTCAAACTTACTAGGAATTCTCAGCTCAATAATCCTCCCGAATCCGAACCAAAATCCAAACAACGAAATTAAACTGGTAAAACCACAAGAAAAGTATCGATTTATTTACACTAATTGACCAAAAATTGACCTGCTAAAAATGACACTCACCAAACATACGGATCGGAGTGTCGGACACGAGTCTAGCTTCGATCAGTGACTGGGATGTGGATCGATCTACACAGTTCGGTTGAAAAGAAAGGATCACAAAAATTATATAAAATATAACTGCAAAGAAGCGCTCGATTCGAACTCACCCTCTCGACACAGCCGACCGATTCTAAACTGTAATGCCTGTAGTTCGTATTACGTATCTTGGAATACGTGTACGTATTTTCTCTTGTATTGCATATCTCTTGGCTTGGCTCGATTTATTTTGGCTTGGTTCGGCTAGGCTTGGGTTGCCTTGGTTCATCATGAACCAAGGGGAGAACCCCTACCTACCACCCCCATCATCCTTTATTAATCCTTCCTTCATTCTCTTTTCATTATTCTTCTCTTCTTCTCCACATTTACTCTTCCACCTACCAGGAAAGAAGCTAGGCAAGTGCAAACTTGCTTCATGATGGATCTCAAGTTTTATTGTTCCATTCTCTTCCTTACTTTATTCTAAGATACTTTAGAACTTGGCATTTTCCATTTGATGGTTATATTTTTGTAGATCTAAGTTTTAAGTTCCTTCTTATTTAGTTTTCTTGGTTTTGATCTCTAAAAACTTGGTATTTCCAAAAATAATGGTTCCATGTTGTAGAGAATTCGATTTCATGCAGTTTTGGCTTTTGTTTCGCTTGATTTCGACTTCGGATGAGGAAGTTATGGCCATAGCAAGTTTTTAGGACTTTCATGGCTGAACTTGCTGTTTGGGGACGATGAACCCCATGCGCCGGGAACCCCATGATCCCGGGAGGCCATGCGCCGTGAAGTCCCAGCAATGCATCCCTTAACTCCGAGCGTGTCATGCGCGTAGGTTCCCTACGCGCATGTACTGAAAACGCAACGTGAGTTTTCCATGCGCCGATTGTGCAGGAATCCCATGCACCGATTTGTAGGAATCCCATGCGCCGATTTGTGCAGAATTCCATGCGCCGATTGCGCAGGAATCCCATGCGCCGATTTGTGCAGGAATCCATGCGCCGATTGTGCAGGAATCCCATGCGCCGATTTGTGCAGGAATCCCATGCGCGATTTATGCAGGAATCCCATGTGCCGATTGCGCAGGAATCCCATGCGCCGATTTGTGCAGGAATCCCATGCGCCGATTGCGCAGGAATCCCATGCGCCGATTTGTGCAGGAATCCCATGCGCCGATTTGTGCAGGAATCCCATGTGCCGATTGTGCAGGAATCCCATGCGCCGGAATTGCTCTATTTTGCTGTTTTTGCCTGTTTAAGTTATTTTGTAGCAAGAATCTTGAAAAACTCAAAAATAAAAGTTGTAGATCTTTTTCTTGGCTTCAAGAATATGTCACTAAGTTATTTTATGCAAGTTTCTCTCATTCACGATAATGTAAGAATAGAACACGATAGTAGCCCGCCGTGGTGCACTCTTAACAAGTAAACTGACATGATATATCAGGACATGCTGTTACGACAGCTAGCCTGACATGACAAGTATGAATGACCTGGACACCGTGGGCAATTGTGTCTTTACAAATAAACTGGTACTGTCTTGCATCATGTCTAGGATGAGGATCCCTGAATACCACGGTCAGGGGTACCTACTGAAATTGACTAAGGCTAATTACCTAGAATGATTCAGTAGTCATGAAGAGATTTCCAGCTACAAGCAATCCCGTTATCTGGGCGCATTCAGTGGACTTGTAGCCTACCGACGAGTAGGACACATTTCCAGCACACAGTTACGTGTTGCATTCTTCATAAATGGACATTCGACCTAGATAACCGGATGGTCTGCAGGGCTTGTGGGTTGGGATAATCTTATTGCATCTTGTTAGTAACTAGGCCTGTGATAACCCTAGTTAGTTAAGAGTATCAAGCCGTACTCTTGATTGGCCGTGATTGATTGAATGGAGTTTATTCCAGCTTAGTCTTATCCTGATCCTGTGCAAGATTATGACATGACATAATTATGATGCTTGCCTTAACAATAACGATCGGGGGTCCAGTTCTGTTCAGGCGAAGGGTTACAACCTCGGTCCTTGTTTGGTTTAAGGGTTGTAACCTGGCTCCCGGAGCAGTTCTGTGTCCTCTCTTCTTTTATTGTCTTATTGCAACCCCATGTCATGTTCGTCATGTTTTATCTTACCTCAGTAGCATGATTATCTATACTGGCCTTAACAATAAAGATCATGGGTCCAGTTCTGTTCAGGCGAAGGGTTACAACCTCGGTCCTTGTTTGGTTTAAGGATTATAATCGGGCTCCCGGAGCAGTTCTGTGTCCTCTCTTCATTGATTGTCTTCACTGTACCAATAGTAATTGAGGCGGGTTTCTATTCAGGCGAAGGATTGCAACCCCGGTCCTTGTTTGGTTTAAGGGTTGCAGTCTGGCTACTTGAATGGTTTCTTCATGCTCGATATATTACCTTACCAATAGTATTTGAGACGGATTTCTATTCAGGTGAAGGGTTACAATCCAGGTCCTTGTTTGGTTTAAGGGTTGTGACCTGGCTAATTGAATGGTTTCCTCGTACTCAGTTTACTGTTATCTTTATTATTATCAATCCTTTATTTATTATCTTTAATATCTATTGTGATATGCTGGTTTTAGTTCCTAAGTGAAGCCCCCTTTGTGGCACTTGCTCTTTCTGGGGTCTGACCCAGCTGGTTTTGTATGGCCAGATATCGGAGCAGTAGCAGAGGATCTACCTACCTTCCAGCCAGATGGTGACCACCAGGCGTAACCCTGGCAACGAGTGGGTTTCTTTTTGTTCCCCCCACTTTATTATAAAATTATTCTTTTGAGGCGTTTAGCCGACGAGCACTTGTTAGCTCGGTTGTACCTTTATTTACTGTCTGCCTACGGGCTGTAACATGATTGACAGATCCTAGGGTTGACATCATGTACTGAACTCTTGCTAGTCCTGATATTTTTGTAACGACTAGCTTCATGATCAGCTAAATATGT
>JANAVB010005600.1:7682948-7865448 GCA_029216955.1 Iris pallida
TATATGCACTGGCGGGCTGGAGGCAAGACTGTCAGTAGCAATGATGGTCCCAGTGCTATATTTGTGAGCTGTGTGTTGCATCTGTGAGCTACAAATGTGTTACAGTTGTAAGCTTATTTGTCATTGCTACGTGCAACAACACTATATTTTTGAGCCATGCATTTTTATTTTTGAGCTATGCATTTGTGAGCTCATATATAGAAAAAAAATGATTTGGTTCTTATTGTTCTAGTTTTTCCTTTCCTTGCAGTCTAAAGAGATTACTTTCAACAAGCCATGAAAGTTTAGTCCCACATTGGCTAGAAAAACTCATGGGTATCTCAATATAATCCCTCTTGAGGAATAAAGAGATACACATGGGATGGTGACCCTAAAGAGAGGATCATGTGGGTGATTTTACATGGAGGTAAGGATAAGACATATATTAAAAGCATTCATGCTTTTTGGCCAAGCTCAATTTAATTCCATTGGGACTAAGCCTCAAAGGGGCTTAGTACTCACGACCGCTCCCGAATAATCGGACATGAGTCGGACACGTCCAGCCTTCATCGTTGGACACGATGAAGTAAGCTGTACTAAGCTAGGAAAATCTATCTAGATAATCATGCACAAGTATGAAATCACAGCATCTATAAGCGAATCCCAAATCCAGATACATGTCTCAAAGTTATTACATTCATCCAGCTAAAATAAAGTCTGATAGTCTCAATACAAGCAGAATAGAAACTACTAATAGGTATCACACAAAGCCTCCATCTCACCTACAACATATCCTATCAGGAGTAATGAACAAGAACATGATATGGAAATGAGTACATGAGTACATGAAAATGAAATACAATAAAGTACATGAAGCGTAATGTACATGAATGAAACTATAATCCTGAAGTACAAGACATAACAAGTGCACCATGTTTGAAATACAACTAGCCTATGCGACCGCTAATGGGAGTACAGGAGCATGTACAAGAGTACATGAATATGGTACGGCTTAGGACCCGCGTGCACGATGCGAGGCCTAAGCTATCTACATGAATATAGTAACCGGAATTTGGTCACATAGTTAGTGTATTCCCCCACCCGACACAAGTACAAGAACATGAAATACAGGAGTACAAGATATCGTGTCATGATGTGTCACAAGAAAGGTACAAGATATGTAAATGCACAAGACCGTAGAAAAGTACTTGTCTTGCTCCGGGAAATCAAGTGTACTAGATAGAGCTGGATGTCCTCCTGTTTTTAGTAGGTACAAGTTGGTTAAATACTAACAAATTCCATTTTAGTTATCTTGTAAATTCTAATCATAGGCTAACTATAGAATACTTATAATGATGTACTAACTAGCTATACACCATTTCCAACTAGATTATAGGATAGAAAAATATATTAAATAGTATACCTAAAATATTTGCATAAAATCATAGTGATACTATGACTGCTATTTGTACATATATTTATGCTAAAAGAAATAATAATAACTAACATTGTTTACGACAACATTTCTTTGGAAAATAACTAGACTTGATTATCAATGCACTACACATTTGAAATAATAGAAATTTCCTTTAGTTGATTCCTCTAATCTTAGGTCGAACCAAGTTGTATGGTAAGACTTGAGCATCTCATCTCAACAAGTATTTTTCAGAACCATAATCCAGAGACACTCAGTTGCATAACTAACAGTAAAACATTTGGAAAATCTTGCAATCTCAGATTATTTAACCTGTTAAGCTTACTGATCTGCTATAACCCAATAAATCAAAATACTGAAAAACACAAGGAAGAATCAAAGAAATCAAGATACAGGAATATAGCATTCTCCCATGGTCCGCATCCTAATCATCCTGCACATGACACCCCAAACTCAACTGCTACCAATCGACACCACACATACTGAACACACACATAGAATATACATAAGCTAATAGAAAACATTAGCCTACAAGAATATATACAAAGCTTTACATAAAATAAGAACTCAACAATTAAAAATGATCCCCTCCCAAATTCGGCTAACTGCTACTGCTGCCCTGCACCCGACGTCTTCGTAACAGATACGAACACGGGCCGCCCGACACAGCTAACAGGACACGAACTCACAGCAATTCATCGGACACGGACACACCGATATGCGAGTCACTGGTCACACAATACAGGTGACAACACTTTTAATTCAGACCAAGAAAAATAGAGCAAAGATTTAGAAGAGGTTACCTGTAGGAAGAATGATTCAAAGAACTCAACAACTTCGAAAATAAGCACTCTTCTTCCGAACCCAGAAAATTCGTAAAATTTTGATTCAAATTTTGTCGAACTGTTCAATGCAAGGAATTTAAAAAAAACAAAATTCAGATTAAATCGGACAGAGTAATCTCTTCCGAGCATCAATCAGAACAAAACTTTGTCAAACTTACTAGGAATTCTCAGCTCAATAATCCTCCCGAATCCGAACCAAAATCCAAACAACGAAATTAAACTGGTAAAACCACAAGAAAACAGTATCGATTTATTTACACTAATTGACCAAAAATTGACCTGCTAAAAATGACACTCACCAAACATACGGATCGGAGTGTCGGACACGAGTCTAGCTTCGATCAGTGACTGGGATATGGATCGATCTACACAGTTTGGTTGAAAAGAAAGGATCACAAAAATTATATAAAATATAACTGCAAAGAAGCGCTCGATTCGAACTCACCCTCTCGACACAGCCGACCGATTCTAAACTGTAATGCCTGTAGTTCGTATTACGTATCTTGGAATACGTGTACGTATTTTCTCTTGTATTGCATATCTCTTGGCTTGGCTCGGTTTATTTTGGGTTGGTTCGGCTAGGCTTGGGTTGCCTTGGTTCATCATGAACCAAGGGGAGAACCCCTACCTACCACCCCCATCATCCTTTATTAATCCATTCCTTCATTCTCTCTCTTCATTATTCTTCTTCTTCTTCTCCACATTTACTCTTCCACCTACCAGGAAAGAGAGCTAGGCAAGTGCAAACTTGCTTCATGATGGATCTCAAGTTTTATTGTTCCATTCTCTTCCTTACTTTATTCTAAGATACTTTAGAACTTGGCATTTTCTATTTTGATGGTTATATTTTTGTAGATCTAAGTTTTAAGTTCCTTCTTATTTAGTTTTCTTGGTTTTGATCTCTAAAAACTTGGTATTTCCAAAAACTAATGGTTCCATGTTGTAGAGAATTCGATTTCATGCAGTTTTGGCTTTTGTTTCGCTTGATTTCGACTTCGGATGAGGAAGTTATGGCCATAGCAAGTTTTTAGGACTTTCATGGCTGAACTTGCTGTTTGGGGACGATGAACCCCATGCGCCGGGAACCCCATGATCCCGGGAGGCCATGCGCCGTGAAGTCCCAGCAATGCATCCCTTAACTCCGAGCGTGTCATGCGCGTAGGTTCCCTACGCGCATGTACTGAAAACGCAACGTGAGTTTTCCATGCGCCGATTGTGCAGGAATCCCATGCACCGATTTGCGTAGGAATCCCATGCGCCGATTTGTGCAGGAATTCCATGCGCCGATTGCGCAGGAATCCCATGCGCCGATTTGTGCAGGAATTCCATGCGCCGATTGTGCAGGAATCCCATGCGCCGATTTGTGCAGGAATCCCATGCGCCGATTTATGCAGGAATCCCATGTGCCGATTGCGCAGGAATCCCATGCGCCGATTTGTGCAGGAATCCCATGCGCCGATTGCGCAGGAATCCCATGCGCCGATTTGTGCAGGAATCCCATGCGCCGATTTGTGCAGGAATCCCATGTGCCGATTGTGCAGGAATCCCATGCGCCGGAATTGCTCTATTTTGCTGTTTTTGCCTGTTTAAGTTATTTTGTAGCAAGAATCTTGAAAAACTCAAAAAATAAAAGTTGTAGATCTTTTTCTTGGCTTCAAGAATATGTCACTAAGTTATTTTATGCAAGTTTCTCTCATTCACGATAATGTAAGAATAGAACACGATAGTAGCCCGCCGTGGTGCACTCTTAACAAGTAAACTGACATGATATATCAGGACATGCTGTTACGACAGCTAGCCTGACATGACAAGTATGAATGACCTGGACACCGTGGGCAATTGTGTCTTTACAAATAAACTGGTACTGTCTTGCATCATGTCTAGGATGAGGATCCCTGAATACCACGGTCAGGGGTACCTACTGAAATTGACTAAGGCTAATTACCTAGAATGATTCAGTAGTCATGAAGAGATTTCCAGCTACAAGCAATCCCGTTATCTGGGCGCATTCAGTGGACTTGTAGCCTACCGACGAGTAGGACACATTTCCAGCACACAGTTACGTGTTGCATTCTTCATAAATGGACATTCGACCTAGATAACCGGATGGTCTGCAGGGCTTGTGGCTGTTGGGATAATCTTATTGCATCTTGTTAGTAACTAGGCCTGTGATAACCCTAGTTAGTTAAGAGTATCAAGCCGTACTCTTGATTGGCCGTGATTGATTGAATGGAGTTTATTCCAGCTTAGTCTTATCCTGATCCTGTGCAAGATTATGACATGACATAATTATTGATGCTTGCCTTAACAATAACGATCGGGGGTCCAGTTCTGTTCAGGCGAAGGGTTACAACCTCGGTCCTTGTTTGGTTTAAGGGTTGTAACCTGGCTCCCGGAGCAGTTCTGTGTCCTCTCTTCGTTTATTGTCTTATTGCAACCCCATGTCATGTTCGTCATGTTTTATCTTACCTCAGTAGCATGATTATCTATACTGGCCTTAACAATAAAGATCATGGGTCCAGTTCTGTTCAGGCGAAGGGTTACAACCTCGGTCCTTGTTTGGTTTAAGGATTATAATCGGGCTCCCGGAGCAGTTCTGTGTCCTCTCTTCATTGATTGTCTTCACTGTACCAATAGTAATTGAGGCGGGTTTCTATTCAGGCGAAGGATTGCAACCCCGGTCCTTGTTTGGTTTAAGGGTTGCAGTCTGGCTACTTGAATGGTTTCTTCATGCTCGATATATTACCTTACCAATAGTATTTGAGACGGATTTCTATTCAGGTGAAGGGTTACAATCCAGGTCCTTGTTTGGTTTAAGGGTTGTGACCTGGCTAATTGAATGGTTTCCTCGTACTCAGTTTACTGTTATCTTTATTATTATCAATCCTTTATTTATTATCTTTAATATTCTATTGTGATATGCTGGTTTTAGTTCCTAAGTGAAGCCCCCTTTGTGGCACTTGCTCTTTCTGGGGTCTGACCCAGCTGGTTTTGTATGGCCAGATATCGGAGCAGTAGCAGAGGATCTACCTACCTTCCAGCCAGATGGTGACCACCAGGCGTAACCCTGGCAACGAGTGGGTTTCTTTTTGTTCCCCCACTTTATTATAAAATTATTCTTTTGAGGCGTTTAGCCGACGAGCACTTGTTAGCTCGGTTGTACCTTTATTTACTGTCTGCCTACGGGCTGTAACATGATTGACAGATCCTAGGGTTGATCATGTATGACTGAACTCTTGCTAGTCCTGATATTTTGTAACGACTAGCTTCATGATCAGCTAAATATGTAATGTTTGGAACGTCTTACTATTGTATATTTGGTGATCTTACATCTTGTAACATTTACTTACTTACTTGTGATTGAGACAATAGGCTTGTTTACGACCATAGGAGACTGTTGGCTTGTAGTTAAACCCTCATGTATCTAGACAACCGTGACCGTATATCGAGGTGGGTTGTACTTCAATATACGTAGCTGGCTATGTACGCCCCCACTCTCCAGTATTCTGGTTCTGGGGCGTAACATAAACAGAAGATCTCCACAGAAATTTGATACCGAAAATAGAGTTTCGACCTGGAATTCCGAGTTTCAGAACGATCGACTTCACGAATTTAAACAAATAGAAGCTGGATCGGGACTCACCCTCTTGACACAGTCGATGTGTCGTCGATGGAAGCTCCGGGATTAATAGAACAGGGGACACTCGAATAGACAGCCGCCGGAAGTGTAAAACCCCTAAATTTTTACTATGTTTTTTTATAAATATGGTATTGATTTTTGTACTTCGTATTTGTACGTCGCGTACGAGTTTGCGTTTCATAAATTTCTCGTCAAGTACGAATAAGTGCGAAGTACATATTTTTATAAAACGTTTTAATTATATAGATGTAGAAAATATTTCAAAATAATAGACGATAAATATTTTATATTGCTTGAAGTTGTAAATGCATCGCGCCGAGGATTGCCAAACTTTATTTTTATTTAAGAAAGGCCATTTTATTTTATGGTACAAGTATAACTAGTAATTTAGAAAAAACTGTATTTTATGTAAGTATTATTTTTGCATGCGAGTGTATATATATTTGTATTTTCGAAATTAATTATTATCACTAATATATTATTTCAAAAAAAAGTATATTAAATATGGGTTGATTTAATGTGTAATTAATTAAGGTGATTTAAGTTGGAAAAAAATATATTAAGTTATTTAAATACAGTTTAAATTAGAGGTATAATCTATCTACATCGGATTATATTTGATTGAGTTACTTTTAAATCAATTTGAATTAAATAGTGGAAAATCCAAGGGGAATTAAAACTCTTCTTAGTCCTTATCTAGATAAGACTTTTGTAAACCCCATAATTTTTCAAAATAAATATTTGTGGAATTTTTGGATTTTTAAATAACTATTTATTGACTTATTATATAATTTGTATTATTTTACATATATTTAGTATAGTGCTCATTAGTGAATTTAGTATAAAAATATATAAAGCTATTTTTCTAGTACATTAAAGATCTAAACTATATTATACAATTTTTCTCAAAATTTTAGGATTTATTTCATAAATTTTATTACTTTTTACATGTTACTTATATTGTACACTATTTACATAATATAGAATAAATGTCAAATTAGTATTAAATATTTCAGCTTGTATAAATGAGATTAGATGAAGGTTGTTTAAATAAATATTAACTCTATTTATTATCTATAGTAATTTTAAATAATGTTATAGATAATTTAGATAAATATAAACAATATTTTAAATAAATACTAATCCTACTTCTATTAGGAAAACATCTCTATCTATATCCTATCCTGTCACGCCCCAGAACCAGAATACTGGAAAGTAGGGGCGAAACAAAGCCAGCTACGTGTATTAGAGTACGCCAGTACCCCAATATACGATCAAAGCTGTCTAGAAGACAAGTGGGAAGACTCTAGCATGCCACTGACGACTCCTATGGTCGAACAAATCCTATCTCAATCCAACAACAACAAGTATCAAGAGTATATCAAATATGAAAGTAAAGAGGCGTCCCAAAATACTATATCATACATGATCATGAAGCTAGTGAATACAAAATGCTACACTAGCAAAGTACCAATATACATGATCACTATATCAGTCTAGATCTAATATAATACATCATGTTGACCGAAGTCTGAGAAAGTCTCAAAATAATAGGGCTAACACATGCCCTAGCTAACACCACCAAAATGAAATGAAACACGAGCGGCACAAAAAGGGAACCCACTCGCGAGGAGGAACAACCGCAGATCTAAGCAGGCGGCGGGTCATCCAGAGAAAGGTAGGGAGAATCCTCGGGCTCCAGCGGTAAATCTGGCCAAACAAAACCAGTGGGGTCAGGCCCCAAATAGCAAGTACCACAAGGAAGCTCGAGGTGCATGACAAAAATCCAACAACAACACAATAGCATAATGACAGAAGTAAATAAATGCGGATCGAGACTAGTGCGGTACCAATGCACGTATCTCAAAAATATAAATGACTGGAAATACTGAATAATATAGCTATGGAACAAAATAATCCGATGAGCAACAAGGGGTTTAGGAACTACTAGGAATTGGAGCTACAACCCTTAAACCAAACAAGGACCGGGGTTACAGATCTTTTCCTAGCAGAACTTAGCCTCTGGCCACTCACCGACACAAGAGCATATAAGGTAACACACAATCAAAAGTGCACGGCCAATCATTACCTACGGCTTGCTATCATTAACTAGCTAGGGTTATCACAATCCTAATTACTAGTATGCAAGTTGAGGATTTTCGCAACTACCTGACTGCAGATACCCGGATGTCCAGGGGTACGAGTAGTACATCTATTGCCCAACAAGACTGCTGGCAGATGAAACGTGTCTAGACTTGTAACATGAACAACCATATCATATACTTGTAAAAGAAAACATATAACTGACTGTGCCGCAACCCGGCACGACATGTGACTCGATCGTATATCAATACACGCAAACTTGGTAGGTCATGGAGCCCTTGCCTAGCAGGGTTGAGCCATGCCTCATGGGGCCCTTGGAGCTCGGGGTTGGTAGTGCGAATTTCCTCCTACAATGATCTACTTGAATTTACTAGTCATTTACCTTATCATATTCATGTCAAGTTCTCAAGTCGTGGACACTCAAGAATTTCCTAAGATGACGTATGTTATGTACGAGTAATTCGTAAGTTATCACTTACGAACATCCCCGTACTAACATCACGTGATACACGGAACAATACTCACACTCGATTGTCCAGTGCCAAGATGCAATAGATTATACATTCAACAAGCTATATCCACGGTGTCAAGAAAGAACATGTACTCATATCTCAAGTCTAGGAATCAATAAGAAAATCAAGTCATGAGTGCGCTACGACGAGCCACTAAATCGAGCTAAGCATATATAGTAATCTGGAGTGCACCATGACAGGCCACTATCAATAATCTGGATATAGAACAATACGTGAACATAAGCATGTACCATGTATATAGAGTGTACAATCATTCTTTAACTATCCAAGGTCATCTAATCATGTTAAGAGTCCATTACAATCGAGAAAATATCAAAAACGGACAAAAACGGGCAAAAACGGACAAAAACAGCCTAAAACAGCATAAAACGGCATACCGGCGGTATACTGCGGCATACCGGCGGTATACCGGACTAAAGACAGTAAGTTTCTGGTGCCAAAAACGGCATACCGGCGGTATACTGCGGCATACCGGCGGTATACCGTTTTTCCAAACAGCAACAAAATCCAGATTTTTGGTAAAACTCGTTTCGGCCATAAAAACTTCATTTTAAATCGAAATTCGGACTTTCAAAAGTCAAAATTGAATAGAATTGAATTTCCTACAACATGGAAGTATTAGTTTTCACAAATTAAAACATTTGATAGATCAAAACTTCAAAATACACGAAAATCATATCTAGAAACTCAGATCTACGCAATATTGTCGATCAAAACCAAAAGTGCTATGCATTAAACTTGTTAACAATTTAGAGGAGCATATTATAGAACAATAAAACTTTAATTTCTATGGAAAACAAAATTTTAGCATGGTCATGTCACTTTTGAGCAAGATGTACTTGCCTAGGTTTTAGCAACCGAGCCTAATCTTCTACTCCACCACCAAGAGGGGTTCCGAAACCACACTCTAGACCTCAAGGCCAAGCTTTCCTAGGCTTGAGGAAGGAGGAAGAGGAAATGGAGAAAGAAAGAAAAGAGAGGAGAGAGAAACTCATAGGATATATATAGAGAGGGTGAATTAATCATGACCGTCGGATCGTGATCCGA
Source organism: Iris pallida (assembly GCA_029216955.1). Taxonomy (NCBI): domain Eukaryota; kingdom Viridiplantae; phylum Streptophyta; class Magnoliopsida; order Asparagales; family Iridaceae; genus Iris; species Iris pallida. Next base: position 7,692,531 of record JANAVB010005600.1, read on the forward strand.
GTCAAAATCTAGATCAATCCTAGCCATTGAAAGAAAACCAATTGTCCAATGGATAATAGAATGTATCTACACTATTCACGAAAATATCTAAATACTATTCATCAAAATATCCAAAACACTATTCATGAAAATATCGGAAACACTATTCACGAAAATATCTGAAATCGAAAATATCTAAAATGTGGAAAATCCATCCGAGCGGCATGCCGTCGGTGTACTCCGGTACACCGTCGGTATACCGGCCAAGGAGAAAATCTATAATTTGGGAAAATTTTAAAGCGTTCCGAAAATCGAGAAAATACGAAATACAATACAAAATACGTATCCGTATATAAATACCGATACTGTGAGACGAGTCTCACAACTCTCCACAACTTAGAAAAATTCCGTCCTCGGAATTTCCTAAAGCCAGTCGAGCAAAAATGCACATGCTAAAATAATGTAAAATCATAACACATCGAAAGAAAACATCTCGTATACAAGTGATATTTGAGATACAGAATTTAAATAAACACGGAAAATAATAAATACATACATATATAATACAAAAAGGAGGCATATGGAATAATATACCCCTGAGTCAGTTGAGTAGGGATTCGTCCTCGCTTGCCTACGCTGACTCACAAAGTGGACAAGGGTCAAGTTTCGAAGTAAGTCGGTACCAACGACTCAGTCGAACATATGGCACTAATCCAGGATGCACCTACGTAGTCGGGATACATGATTGATATCGTGTATCACGAGATACGGAGGTAGATGAGTGGTACGAGAAACTCGCGTTCACTCGTCGAATATGTCGAGGCGACCATTGTACTCTAAATGTAGGTGGAATACAAGACCGTCAACAAAACCCAAGAGTAAGATAAACTGAAGGAGTGCTCAAAATCTTACCTACAATCTGACCGCCCTCGGCCAACAGCTCCTGCAAGCTCATGTTGAAAGCCTGCCCACGCATCACGGGTAATCGTGTAGTCTGCTGCTGGCTCGGTCCTGCCCGCAAGGCTTGGGCATACTGTGCTGGACGCTGGTGCTGAAACTGCTGGGACTGCGTCGGAAGTGGGCGCTGAACATGGGATCGAGCTGACTCTGCTGGTGCCCTCTCGATCGCCAATGGCACTGGGATAACTAATGAACCCTCTGGACGCAATAGTGGACAAGACCCAATCATATGGTCAGACGCACCACACCTGAGACACTGATGATTGGCCCTCCTGCACTGGGCTCTGGTGTGCCCTGGCTTTCCACAATAATCACATCCTGGCTGACCTGACTGCCTGGACTGCTGTACTGATGCCACTGTCGGGGATGATGATACTGTCTGACGAGGAGGTCGATGATCTGGAGCTCTGACTGCTGGAACTGGGGCAGAGGACTGAATGGTAATGCCCCTCATAGTCGAGTGTGACCTCTTCTGACCTCCGGTCCTATCGGCTATCCTCTGACTGGTCATCTCCAAGGATCTAGCTGCTCTCAGTACTGTATCATAGGTGTCATAAAAATGGCCTACCATAAGCTGTTGAAGCTCCAAGTGCAAGCCCTGCTCGAACCTCCGAGCTCTATCACCATCGGAAGCTACCATGTGTGATGCAAATCGACTGAGCCTACTGAACTCTGCCGCATACTGATCCACAGTCCTTGTCTGCTGACGAAGGTTGATAAACTGTTGCTGAAGCTGGAACTTGGCTGAGGTGTGGAAGAACTTCTCCTGGAAGCGCTCCCGAAATGTCTCCCAACTAATAGGCCTAGGAAGACCCATCTCCTGTGCTGCCCACCAGTCGCGGGCAATGTCTGATAACTGCAGCTTCACCACTGCTACCTGATCCTCTGCTGGAGTCCTAGCTGCCTCCAAAATGGCCTCGGTGTCCTGAAGCCAAGAATCGGCTGATACTGCATCTTCGGTGCCGAAGAACTGAGCTGGACGCAGGCGACTAAAGTCGGATGCTGAGTTGTGACCACGACGACCACTCGCCTCCAAAGCTACGGTAACACCCTGGCAGAGGGTGTTGTTGGTATGGTCCTGGCCCTGCTGCAACTGCTGGTACAACTGAACCACCTGCTGCTGGATCTGAAGCTGATTCTGATGTTGCTGTTGTTGTGTCTCCATCATGCCCCGCATCATCTCGAGCAGGGCACGCTGGTCTACCTGGGCTGGCTGTACTGAAGGTACTGACGGAGCTGGCTGAGCTGACTGAACAGGAACAGACTGAGCTACCGACGGATGCTGAGATGGTACTGGAGTCTGACTATGCGGAGGCGGGGTCTGATCATGACCTTCCATCTGAGCTGCCTGAGACGGCGGAGCAACTGAACCTTCGAAAGAAGAAGCAGGCGGTGTGTCCCTGAAAGATAAGGACACGAGATATCAATAATGGACAGGAATAGAACAAGGATATGTCAATCATGTTTACAGTTCAAGGCAAACAAGAATGTGATTAGCAAAGGGAGATCAAATAAAGACAAATATAGGATTGAGATTCTAACAAGATGAATCCCCCACAAGTCTGAAAACAGACCTGCATGGGCCACCAAAAAACCCTGTCACGCCCCAGAACCAGAATACTGGAAAGTAGGGGCGAAACAAAGCCAGCTACGTGTATTAGAGTACGCCAGTACCCCAATATACGATCAAAGCTGTCTAGAAGACAAGTGGGAAGACTCTAGCATGCCACTGACGACTCCTATGGTCGAACAAATCCTATCTCAATCCAACAACAACAAGTATCAAGAGTATATCAAATATGAAAGTAAAGAGGCGTCCCAAAATACTATATCATACATGATCATGAAGCTAGTGAATACAAAATGCTACACTAGCAAAGTACCAATATACATGATCACTATATCAGTCTAGATCTAATATAATACATCATGTTGACCGAAGTCTGAGAAAGTCTCAAAATAATAGGGCTAACACATGCCCTAGCTAACACCACCAAAATGAAATGAAACACGAGCGGCACAAAAAGGGAACCCACTCGCGAGGAGGAACAACCGCAGATCTAAGCAGGCGGCGGGTCATCCAGAGAAAGGTAGGGAGAATCCTCGGGCTCCAGCGGTAAATCTGGCCAAACAAAACCAGTGGGGTCAGGCCCCAAATAGCAAGTACCACAAGGAAGCTCGAGGTGCATGACAAAAATCCAACAACAACACAATAGCATAATGACAGAAGTAAATAAATGCGGATCGAGACTAGTGCGGTACCAATGCACGTATCTCAAAAATATAAATGACTGGAAATACTGAATAATATAGCTATGGAACAAAATAATCCGATGAGCAACAAGGGGTTTAGGAACTACTAGGAATTGGAGCTACAACCCTTAAACCAAACAAGGACCGGGGTTACAGATCTTTTCCTAGCAGAACTTAGCCTCTGGCCACTCACCGACACAAGAGCATATAAGGTAACACACAATCAAAAGTGCACGGCCAATCATTACCTACGGCTTGCTATCATTAACTAGCTAGGGTTATCACAATCCTAATTACTAGTATGCAAGTTGAGGATTTTCGCAACTACCTGACTGCAGATACCCGGATGTCCAGGGGTACGAGTAGTACATCTATTGCCCAACAAGACTGCTGGCAGATGAAACGTGTCTAGACTTGTAACATGAACAACCATATCATATACTTGTAAAAGAAAACATATAACTGACTGTGCCGCAACCCGGCACGACATGTGACTCGATCGTATATCAATACACGCAAACTTGGTAGGTCATGGAGCCCTTGCCTAGCAGGGTTGAGCCATGCCTCATGGGGCCCTTGGAGCTCGGGGTTGGTAGTGCGAATTTCCTCCTACAATGATCTACTTGAATTTACTAGTCATTTACCTTATCATATTCATGTCAAGTTCTCAAGTCGTGGACACTCAAGAATTTCCTAAGATGACGTATGTTATGTACGAGTAATTCGTAAGTTATCACTTACGAACATCCCCGTACTAACATCACGTGATACACGGAACAATACTCACACTCGATTGTCCAGTGCCAAGATGCAATAGATTATACATTCAACAAGCTATATCCACGGTGTCAAGAAAGAACATGTACTCATATCTCAAGTCTAGGAATCAATAAGAAAATCAAGTCATGAGTGCGCTACGACGAGCCACTAAATCGAGCTAAGCATATATAGTAATCTGGAGTGCACCATGACAGGCCACTATCAATAATCTGGATATAGAACAATACGTGAACATAAGCATGTACCATGTATATAGAGTGTACAATCATTCTTTAACTATCCAAGGTCATCTAATCATGTTAAGAGTCTATTACAATCGAGAAAATATCAAAAACGGACAAAAACGGGCAAAAACGGACAAAAACAGCCTAAAACAGCATAAAACGGCATACCGGCGGTATACTGCGGCATACCGGCGGTATACCGGACTAAAGACAGTAAGTTTCTGGTGCCAAAAACGGCATACCGGCGGTATACTGCGGCATACCGGCGGTATACCGTTTTTCCAAACAGCAACAAAATCCAGATTTTTGGTAAAACTCGTTTCGGCCATAAAAACTTCATTTTAAATCGAAATTCGGACTTTCAAAAGTCAAAATTGAATAGAATTGAATTTCCTACAACATGGAAGTATTAGTTTTCACAAATTAAAACATTTGATAGATCAAAACTTCAAAATACACGAAAATCATATCTAGAAACTCAGATCTACGCAATATTGTCGATCAAAACCAAAAGTGCTATGCATTAAACTTGTTAACAATTTAGAGGAGCATATTATAGAACAATAAAACTTTAATTTCTATGGAAAACAAAATTTTAGCATGGTCATGTCACTTTTGAGCAAGATGTACTTGCCTAGGTTTTAGCAACCGAGCCTAATCTTCTACTCCACCACCAAGAGGGGTTCCGAAACCACACTCTAGACCTCAAGGCCAAGCTTTCCTAGGCTTGAGGAAGGAGGAAGAGGAAATGGAGAAAGAAAGAAAAGAGAGGAGAGAGAAACTCATAGGATATATATAGAGAGGGTGAATTAATCATGACCGTCGGATCGTGATCTGAGTCAAAATCTAGATCAATCCTAGCCATTGAAAGAAAACCAATTGTCCAATGGATAATAGAATGTATCTACACTATTCACGAAAATATCTAAATACTATTCATCAAAATATCCAAAACACTATTCATGAAAATATCGGAAACACTATTCACGAAAATATCTGAAATCGAAAATATCTAAAATGTGGAAAATCCATCCGAGCGGCATGCCGTCGGTGTACTCCGGTACACCGTCGGTATACCGGCCAAGGAGAAAATCTATAATTTGGGAAAATTTTAAAGCGTTCCGAAAATCGAGAAAATACGAAATACAATACAAAATACGTATCCGTATATAAATACCGATACTGTGAGACGAGTCTCACATATCCTAACAAAGCAAACTCCAATTTATTTAAATCAAATCCTATCTAATTTAGGAGATAAATCTAAAATAAATACCTATATAAACCCAATACATCCCCCTTCTATCAGCCATAATTCAAAATTATTTTTAGTCCAATAGAAACTCTAAAATTCGTCATTAGAATTCAGCCCCGCTTTTTAGCAACAAGAGCAACTTGGAACGACGATATCTCCTAGCTCCGAACTCCGTTTCGCCTCCAATTTTTTTTAAAAGAAGCGTATCGAGGTAAGGTTTCCAAAAACATATTTTAATAGATAAAAATTCATTTTGTAAATTTTTGTAAAACTATTTGAGTATTAGATGTCCGAAAAATAAACGTATTTCGATATTTTTGTGATTTCTAGAGATTTCGGGCACGAAAATGCGAATCCGTTTAGTTTTTCAGAAAGCTGATACGAAAATCTATACCATATCCTAATTTCAGAATTTATTAAATAAACCTAGTAGGTACAATATTAATTATAATTAGATAATAGACTATTTTCAGCATCCGGAGATGTTTGTTTGGACCTTAGTTCCTCGGCAGCCGTTGTTCCACCTACTTTCCTGTCTGATCTTTGCCACCATAGTGCTCAGGACCCAGGCAAGTATACCTTGCTAATTTACTGTCATATTATTTATTTTCTGTATTATTTACTTTCTTTCATATTGTTAGTTTCTTTTGTTATAAATTGCGTGTCCAAGCCACACTTGGGTGCAAGCGACTCTATTAGTCGTTTTACTTTATTTTATGCATGACTTAGTTTTAGCGGACTACCTTCTTGTTGGAGGATATCCTTATATCTCCTTGGGCCATGACACTCATACTACACGGTTTGAGATATTTTGCTAGGGGCACGACTTATGGACTGGCCATCTCTAAAGTCGTGTGACGGTAGATGTTCGTAACTGCTATGACTAGGGTATAGAGACTCAAGCAGTTACAAAACTGGACGGGTTATGGACATGACTTGGACAGTATGGAAAACATTGGGGGAGGACAGTCGCTAGTGCGTATGGGAATCCAAACAGGTAAACCACAGTCTCCGGATGGAATTGTGGCGATTTATATTTGCAGATGCCCTCTGACGTTTTGGACGTTACGGACGGATACGGATGACTGGATGCCAGTTATGTACACATAGCCTAAATTTCACCCATGCGCATAAAAGTTGTCCTTTAAATTGCACAATAGGTGGTTAGCATTCCCTTTTGTATATTGGTGTCTAGGAGAGTCTTGCATATTATTATTATTTTGACAGTTCATATTAGCTTGTTCTTCCTGTATCTTGCTACGTCCCTCTGAGGATCTGGTTTTTTCCCAGGTGTGTGTTCATGTCTTCCGCAGGTATCCTAGCCGGGATCATGGTCTTCTCCATTTATTCGAAGATGACGTGACTTGGTTCCTCCTTGCTACTTCCAGTTAGCCTTTTATATATCATGTACCTCTTCCTTTTTATTTTAGTTGGTAGTGGATGTGTCTCCACCCAACATATTGTACCAAGACAATACATTATATGATATCTTTATTTCCTCTATTTTGTGGATGCGATTAGTTAGTTGTTGTTTACTGCATTTTACATCTTATGTATACATACGAGGCCCACGTACTTTGTATGTATACAGCTGGCATGTCTACGTACTTAGTCCTACATATTTTGGGACTGGGGCGTTACAGAAAGGATTTGCATCGCCAAGTCGCCGAGCTTTCACCATCGCGGTCGCCTCCTTCTTGAACGCTGGCGGGAGTAGGTCAGGACGAGGAGAATTGGGGCTGCTCCTCCGAGAGAGTGGAAGAAGAGAAATAATAGCTAATGACTTAATCTCTCACTACAGCTACTAAATATAAACTCTCACCATTTTACAAAACAATCCCTCCACTAAAGGTACTTTTATACTTACCCCCTCCCCCTTTTCACTTATTGCACAATCAGTCCAGAAATCTGTTTGAAAAGTGGTTATAAGTTGTTAGGGAGTGGGGACCACTCCAAATAGATTTGAAAATTAGTTATTTGTCAAAAATTCAAATCTCCCCCCAAAAATGATCATGAAATATTTATTCAAAATATTTAATCAAAAGCTATTATTATTTGAAATGATTTTAAAATCAAACTTATATTTCTCAGAATAGGGAGGTGGAGTTACAAATCTCTTTCCCTTAAAAAAATTTTGTCCTCGAAATTTGAGAGACAAACAAAACACAATCACAATAAATTGTCTTAACACAAGTCATTTATTGAATTTAAAAAAAATTTAAAACCAGAATACAATCAAGCAAACAAACTAGGATAGCGCTCTCGCATCTCGTCCTCGTACTCCTATGTGGACTCTCCCGGAGAGTGATGTTTCTACATGACGCGGACAAGTGGAATAGTCTGATTCCGCAATTGCTTCTTCCTCCGATCGAAGATCACTACTGGCTGCTCCTCGTAGGTCAGGCTCGGACCCACCTCTAGCTCTGAGTAGTCCACCATATGGCTCGGGTCCGGAATGTAGCGTCGAAGCTGTGACACGTGGAAAACATCGTGCACTACCTCCAAGCTAGCTGGTAGTGCCAGTCGATATGCCACCTCGCCAATCCGCACTGTCACGTCGAAAGGCCCGATGAATCTCGGACTTAGCTTCCTGTCTCTGTCGAAACGAATGGTGCTTCTGGTTGGTGGGATCTTCAGGAACACCATGTCTCCATTTGCGAACTAAAACGGTCGTCTGCTACTGTCTGCCCATGCTTCTGCCGATCCTGTACAACTCTGCAATGCCCTGAGCCTTGAGACCAAGTATGATAATTACATATAAAAAGTTAAAATAACACAATCTAACAATGATCAAGAATCAAATAGGCACGAGATGGAATAAAATTTCAGTTACAACTTAGAGGAACAAAATCATGCAGGCACAATTACCAAGTACGATCAAAATCGATAGTTTTACACAAGTGGAGTATACAAGATAGGAAAATCATGGTCAGATAGACACGATTTAAGATCGAAGTTTAGATAAGACACAAACGAGGTACGAAATCAAAATTTGGCAATGTATAATTTTTGAGGAAATTAATGATCTAACGATAAAATGTTAGAAGAGAAGTTAGCAAGGGTTGATTGAGGAAACATACGAAATACTCAGGAGGTACAGTATCAAATCAGGATGAACGTGCAAGGATTTGTGATTCTCGAAAATCAATAATAATATGAAAATGGAATATAGTCTCCATTATATCCAAAAGCGTATAGGTATTTGAAATCACTTTGCTTAGAATCCCTACCCCGCCAGTATGTATCTGACTGCAATGGACTTACGGCTCTGTGACTTAAATAACAATATGTCACCGAATATTCTGTCAACCTTATCCATTTTTCAACAATCATTGACGAAATGACCCAAGAGATCAAGATATGAAGAATATGACAAAGTTCCAATAATACTCGAAAACCTATGAATGTCTGAAATTACTCCAACTTAGAGTTCCTGTCTCGCCAGTGCGCTGCTGGCTGCAATGAACCCTTAGTATCAGTAGTTCAGGTAATGACTGCAGTGCGCAACTACCACGCCCCAGTAGATTATCGAATAGTCTCTCAACCTTATCCATAGGAATTTCAAAAGGTTTCAAGGAATCTAAATAAATTTTGATAGTCCAAGTCATGATAATGATGTGTCACACCCCAGAACCAGAATACCGGAGAGCGGGGGCAGACATAGCCAGCTACGAATTCCAAAGTACGTTAATACTCTGAAATCACGTATAAGCTGTCAAGACATGGGGGTTACTCTACATGCCATCAGTCAATCCTATGGTTTAACAATCCTAGGTATCTCAATCACAGACAATTATACAAGAGCAAGAGTACGATCATCATACATACAATAGTAAGGCGTCCCGAACCATATATACATGACTGATCATGAAGCCAGTACCACAGAACTGATGACTAGCTAGAATATTAGTCGTACATGATAAGGACTAGCTATAGTCTAGAATACACATATCATGTTTATGCCCGTAGGCTACAATATCAAGGAAAATACCAAAACACGAGCTAAACACGTGCTCGGGGCTAAACGTTACAAGAAGAGAATTTATATATCAGTGGAAGAATGAAGAAGAGCCCACTGAGGCACTCTGGTGCTCCGGCTGGTCACCGTCGAGTGAATGGTACGGTAGATCCTTCGGGCTCTTCTATCAGAACCTGGCCATGCAAAACCAGTGGGGTCAGACCCCAAATAGCAAGTACCACAAAGGAGGCCGAACAATGTACTTAAAACCAGCAATCATAGGCAATCAACAGAGAGAAAAAGCAATAAGTAAGGGAGGATCGATATTCGTGCAGTACCAATGCACTTAACCCGAACATAAGAAGGCAGTAAGTAAAGCATTTAGTAAACACAATTAAAAGTAGACTTGTTACGCAAACGATCTTTTAAGAGTTATGCAAAGCAAGTAGTCATATGAACATGTGAGATAAAGTAACTAGAGAACATATTAAATAACTAGAGCTAGGCAATATACGAAGAGAGGACGAAAGTACTATTCCGGAAGCCAGGTTACAACCCTTAAACCAAACAAGGACCGAGGTTGTAACCCTTCGCCTGAACAGAACTTGGTCTCTGATCATTTATTGCTAAATGTGACAATCATTAAGTGACACTCAGAGAGTGACAAATAAGGAGTGACAATACAGAGTACAATACATTAGAGTGATAATCATTGCAATCATTATCCTGGAAACAATTAGGAACTGGATCTAAACAAGACTTAGACTGGAAAGGTGATATACGATGAGATAACCATGGGACTATTTAGATAACCAGGTTACAACCCGTAAACCAAACAAGGACCGGGGTTGTAACCCTTCGTCTGAACAGAACTTGGTTTCTCCCACCATTTATCGGCAAGATAAAGTAAGAAATCAGGACATGTAACAATCAAGTACAAGATTAAGACAAGACTAGACTGATCGAACTCCATCCAACATTCACGGCCAAGCAATAAGTACGGCTTGATACTTTAACTAACTAGGGTTATCACAGGCCTAATTACTAGCAAGATGCAGTGAGATTATTCCACAGCCACAAGCCCTGCAGACCATCCAGGTTATTCAGGCGAATATTAGTACAATAAGGGTGCAACACATAACCGTGTGCTGGAAGTGTGCCCTACTCGTCGGCAGGCTACAAATCCATAAGCGCGCCCAGGTAACGGAATTGCCTGTAGCTGGGAAATCTCTTCATGACAACTGGATTATTCTAGTTGTTAACCTTAGTCAATTTCAGTGGGTACCCCTGACCGTGGTACTCAGAGGTCCCCGTCCTAGACGTGATGCAAGACAAGACGGGTTCATTTGTACAAGCACAATCGTCTACGGTGTCCAAGTTATTCAATCTTGTCAAGTCGTGTTAGCCGTCGCAACAGCATTCGAGATATATCATGTCAGGTTTATCACGTCAAGAGTGCGCCACAGCGGGCCACTATCAAGAATTATCATTATCACTTATCAAGAGTGCGCCACGACGGGCCACTATCAAGAATTATCATTATCACTTATCAAGAGTGCGCCACGACGGGCTACTATCAAGAATTATTAATCATCTTGTTACCAATCTGGAGTACACTACAACGGGTCACCATCGTGTCAAGCAATTTCATTCATTTAAGAAATAACAAGCTATTAAGCGGGTCGTCGCAATATAGGCCAAGAATAAAAAATGTACAGTACAATCAGGAGCTCCATATTAAAATAAAAGAAACTTGCACAGTTAGTTAATATTATATATATATATATTCTTGAAGCCAAGGAAAAACTCTACAACTTTCATGTTGGAAGTTGGAAGAAATTCGAGCCATAATTCAGTCATTTAGAACATATAACAGTTAGAAATAGTCAAAATAGGCATTAAGCGGCCTATTCTGCGACATGTATGCAACCGCGACACCATATGCAGCTCAACTGCGACATGACATGCGCATACTGCGACATGATATGCGCCTCATGCGGCTCAACTACGACATGGTATGCGCCTACTGCGACATGCGCCTCATGCGGCTCAACAGAGACATGATATGTGCCTACTGCGACATGCGGTTCATGCAACATGCGCCTACTGCGACATGATATGCGGCTACTGCGACATGCGCCTCATTGCAACATGCGCCTACTGCGACATGCGCCTTCTGCGACATGCTGTGCGGCTACTGCGACATGCGCCTCATTGTAACATGCGCCTACTGCGACATGCGCCTTCTGCGACATGCTGTGCGGCTACTGTGACATGCGCTCATTGCAACATGCGCCTACTACGACATGCTGTGCGGCTACTGCGACATACGCCTACTGCGACATGCGTCTTCTGCGACATGCTGTGCGGCTACTGCGACATGCGCCTCATTGCAACATGCGCCTTTTGCGACATGCTGTGCGTGCTGCAGATGAACATAGAAATGACCAGAATTGCTTTTGGCCATAACTTCCTCATCCGAAGTCGAAATCAAGCAAAACAAAAGCCAAAACTGCATGAAATTAAATTCTCTACAATATGGATCAATTAGTTTTCGTAAACAAGTAAGTTTGGTAGATCAAAACCCAAGAAAACCGAAAATAATATAAACTCAGATCTATAAGAATCCACCCGGTAAAATCAAAAACTCCAAGTTCTAAACATGTTTAGAATCATGCAAGGAAGAAGATGGAACAATCAAAAGTAAATTTGTTCAAGGTTCGGCAAGGTGTACTTGCCTCTCCTCCTTGGTGAAGAAGGAAAGAAGAAGAAGATGAAGATGGAAAATGAAAATGAATAATAGAGGAGAGAGAGTGGTAGGTGGCTTATATAACAAGCCCAAGCAATCTCCATCATTCATTCCTCTCCACTAAATCTAAACCATACACCTTTCTCATAAGGAACCAACTAAACCAAACCAAGTCCAAGCCAAACCAAACCAAACCATGTTAAACCAAACCAATAAAACCAAGTCAAATCAAATTAAAACCAAGTCATGATTCATACCAAAATAAATGAAACAAGCCAGTATACGGGTCACCCGACAATTGTCAGAAATCCGTACAATGACAATTCAGCAACTTTAAATATTCTCAAAATTCAGGAAATACGAAATACAGCTCAAATAAATATGTATCCGTATAAAATACTGATACAGTGAGGCGGGCCTCACATGATGAGATTATCTAACGGTTAGAAAACAAGGGTTTATTAGGTACTAAGAAGCAACAAGGAGTCCAATCAAAGAGTAGTGAGGCAAACAGGAAGATTTAAAATTTTGAACAGGAAATCGAAGTTCAAATAGTAATGGAAATCTCAAATGAAATCCGGGATGGTAACAAGATTCTGTATATGGAATGTTATCACGAAGGGATAACAGGGTTTCGAAGGATGAATAGATGCAAGGTATAAAATAGAAACAAAATCTCGAAGTAAAAGCAAAATCTTGTATTGGAAACGGAGTTCAACAAATCTCTCGAATAACCACGAAGTCTCAAACATATCTTGAATGGAACGAAATCTCGAACAATACCTCAAATAAAAGAAGAGGTTTCAGTTGGAACAAATCTTAGATAGAAAATCAATTATCAACAAAATCACGAATAGGACACAAAGTCTTGAATAGAAATCTCGAATACGAAGCAAGTTTATGAAGAGTGAATGGAGGAGTATCAATCAACGAATAGGAAACAAGGTTCTGAATCGTGAATATGAAACAAGCAAATTCTCAAATAAGGTCGAAACAAAGCCGCGAATAAAGAACAATTTTGAACAGAAAATAAAGTCATGAATAGGAATAGAATCTCATGTAGGAAACTAGTCAAAGTCTCAAAATAGAAAACAAATCTTCAAACGATGACTTGAATAGGAACTGGATCTCAAGCAAGTGTCAAAATAGGAGTGAAGGTTCAAACAACGTTTTGATTGAAAACAAGTTTTAAAATAAAATTTCAGATAGGAATAAAATCTCAAATAGCACATGGTTCGAATAGGAAAATTTCAAATAGATGCCAATAATAAAACAAAGCCATAAATAATGAATATGAAACAGGGTATCAAATATTTGGATTTCAAACAATTATCGAATTGTGGATCTGAGACAAGTTTACCAAAAATAATATCTCAAAATAAGTTTCGAATACCAACCAAGGTTTCAAATAGGAAACAAAAAGTTTCAAGAAATGATCTAGGTGCTAAGAGAAAATTAAGGGAAGACTGGATTGCGAATCACAATACATGGTTTTCTCCAACCATGTAAGAGAAACCTTCTATCTTCAGTCTGTCTTCAGTATTCCTCTGGAACTTGATTCACTTCAACTTCTTCAACTATCCTGACGTAGGCTGGTCCATGCTGTAGTGCTCCATGTGAGTGCTGAATCTGGAGAGGCCAGTTCCCTTGCTGTAGTCCTGGTGCTCCTTGTGCTCGTCTTTGGGCAGTGTGATTAACGGCCTCCGGACAGTCCTTAACTTGGTGGGCAGGTGTAGTACAAGCATAGCCTCCGTCTTTTGTGGCACTCTTCATAGTGGCGTCCTGAGAGGTGACAGAAATTGCAGATGATCTTCGGCTGGATCTGAATCAAGATCTTCCACTGGGGCTAAAGAAGCGCTGTCTGAGTGTGGTGACGCTTTGCTGATCCACAGTAGTTGCTATCCCCGCCATAAGTCTTCTTGTCTTTCTTGGGCTTTAGCTTTCGTCTCGTTCCATTGTCTGCGCTATATTCTGGATCTTCTGGCTGGTGGCACCAATCTCCAGAGAAGTCGGGTCCTCAGAGACTTTGATAATTTTCAGTGGCGAATCCAGGTTCTCGATCTGCTCCTCGGTGTAAGATATGCGCTCGGTGTCGAAGAAGTCCACGGGTTTGGGAGTCTGGAAATCAAAAGTCCTTCATAGCTCGAAAAATGTATCTGCAAGTCTAGCTTGGAAAAGGATGGCCTGCTCCCTCTGAGTGTCAAGGAACTGTTGAAACGTCTCCGCCAACTGCGTACTACCCATGGGGATAGTAGGGCGATACAAAGTAGTGGAGGCTCGAATCCTTCAAGTGTAGGTGGATCGACTATTCCGGTGTCGCGTGCTTTTGAACTATCTAAAAAATAAAAAACTGTTAAAGTTCTAACCTAAAACAACAAGTGTTTATAGAATATCAATATACCCGATGTACCCGATTTCCGATTTCTTATGCTGTGATCAAGTTTTTCTAGTTTAAATCAAGTCCCCCAATAGTACACTATTACCTAGGTACCATTAGGATAGACCTGCATGGGCCACCACTAAAACATGTCATGACCCGCTCCCGAATAATCGGACACGAGTCGGACACGCCCAGCCTTCATCGTTAGACACGATGAAGTAAGTTGTACCAAGCTAGGAAAATCTATCTAGATAATCATGCACAAGTATGAAATCACAGCATCTATAAGTGAATCCAAATCCAGATACATGTCTCAAAGTTATTACATTCATCCAGCTAAAATAAAGTCTGATAATCTCAATACAAGCAGAATAGAAGCTACTAAAGGTAATGCTCTAGGCTTCCTCAGCCTCTAAGTCTAGAGCAACTCCAGCTGGCTCTACTACATCTACAGGCTCTCGGCCATAATAGGTATCACACAAAGCCTCCATCTCACCTGCAACATATCCTATCAGGAGCGGAGCAAAGTACAGTTCTAGGTAATGAACAAGAACATGATATAGAAATGAGTACAGGAGTACATGAAAATGAAATACAGGAAATGAACAGAAAAATACAGGAATGTAAGTACAGAAAATAAGGTACAGGAAGTATAATGTACAGGAATGGAACTATAATCCTGAAGTACAAGACATAACAAGTGCACCATATTTGAAATACAACTAGCCTATGTGACCGGCTAAGGGGAGTACAGGAGCATGTACAGGACTACATGAATATGGTACGGCTTAGGACCCACGTGTACGATGCGAGGCCTAAGCTATCTACATGAATATAGTAACTGGGGTTTGGTCACATAGCTAGTGTATTTTCCCACCCGACACAAGTACAAGAACATGAAATACATGAGTACAAGATATCGTGTCATGATGTGTCACAAGAAAGGTACAAGATATGTAAATGCACAAGACCATAGAAAAGTACTTGCCTTACTCCGAGAAATCAAATGTACTAGATAGAGCTAGATGTCCTCCTGTTTTTAGTAGGTACAAGTTGGTTAAATACTAACAAATTCTATCTTAGTTATCTTGTAAATTCTAATCATAGGCTAACTATAGAATACTTATAATGATGTACTAACTAGCTATACACCATTTCCAACTAGATTATAGGATAGAAAAATATATTAAATAGTATACCTAAAATATTTGTATAAAATCATAATGATACTATGACTGCTATTTGTACATATATTTATGCTAAAAGAAATAATAATAACTAACATTGTTTACGACAACATTTCTTTGGAAAATAACTAGACTTGATTATCAATGCACTACACATTTGAAATAATAGAAATTTCCTTTAGCTGATTCCTCTAATCTTAGGTCGAACCAAGTTGTATGGTAAGACTTGAGCATCTCATCTCAACAAGTATTTTTCAGAACCATAATCCAGAGACACTCAGTTGCATAACTAACAGTAAAACATTTGAAAAATCTTGCAATCTCAGATTATTTAACCTGTTAAGCTTACTGATCGGCTATAACCCAATAAATCAAAACACTGAAAAACACAAGGAAGAATCAAAGAAATCAAGATACAGGAATATAGCATTCTCCCATGGTCCGCATCCTAACCATCCTGCACCTGGCACCCCAAACTCAACTGCTACCAATCGACACCACACACACTGAACACACACATAAAATATACATAAGCTAATAGAAAAAATTAGCCTACAAGAATGTATACAAAGCTTTACATAAAATAAGAACTCAACAATTAAAAATGATCCCCTCCCAGATTCGGCTAACTGCTACTGCTGCCCTGCATCCGACGTCTTCGTAACAGATACGAACACAGGCCGCCCGACACAGCTAACAGGACACGAATTCACAGCAATTCATCGGACACGGACACACCGATATGCGAGTCACTGGTCACACAATACATGTGACAACACTTTTAATTCAGACCAAGAAAAATAGAGCAAAGATTTAGAAGAGGTTACCTGTAGGAAGAATGATTCAAAGAACTCAACAACTTCGAAAATAAGCACTCCTCTTCCGAACCCAGAAAATTCGTAAAATTTTGATTCAAATATTTGTCGAACTGTTCAATGCAAGGAATTTAAAAAAAACAAAATTCAGATTAAATCGGACAGAGTAATCTCTTCCGAGCATCAATCAGAACAAAACTTTGTCAAACTTACTAGGAATTCTCAGCTCAATAATCCTTCCGAATCCGAACCAAAATCCAAACGACGGAATTAAACTGGTAAAACCACAAGAAAACAGTATCGATTTATTTACACTAATTGACCAAAAATTGACCTGCTACAAATGACACTCACCAAACATACGGAGCGGAGTGTCGGACACGAGTCCAGCTTCGATCAGTGACTGGGATGTGGATCGATCTACACAGTTCGGTTGAAAAAAAAGGATCACAACAATTATATAAAATATAACTGCAAAGAAGCGCTCGATTCGAACTCACCCTCTCGACACAGCCGATCGATTCAAAATAGAAGATCTCCACAGAAATTTGATACCGAAAATAGAGTTTCGACCTGGAATTTCGAGTTTCAGAACGATCGACTTTACGAATTTAAACAAATAGAAGCTGGATCGGGACTTACCCTCTCGACACAGTCGATGTGTCGTCGATGGAAGCTCCGGGATTAATAGAACAGGGGACGCTCGAATAGATAGTCGCCGGAAGGATTTGCATTGCCAAGTCGTCGAGCTTTCACCATCGCGACCGCCTCCTTCTTGAACGCCGGCGGGAGTAGGTCAGGACGAGGAGAATTGGGACTGCTCCTCCGAGAGAGTGGAAGAAGAGAAATAATAGCTAATGACTTAATCTCTCACTACAGCTACTAAATATAAACTCTCACCATTTTACAAAACAATCTCTCACTAAAGGTACTTTTATACTTACCCCCTCCTCCTTTTCACTTATTCCACAATCAGTCCAGAAATCTGTTTGAAAAGTGGTTATAAGTTGTTAGGGAGTGGGGACCACTCCAAATAGATTTAAAAATTAGTTATTTGTCAAAAATTCAAATCTCCCCCCCAAAATGATCATTAAATATTTATTCAAAACATTTAATCAAAAGCTATTATTATTTGAAATGATTTTAAAATCAAACTTATATTTCTCAAAATGGGGAGGTGGAGTTACAAATCTCTCCCTCTTAAAAAAATTCCGTCCTCGAAATTCGAGAGACAAACAAAACACAACCAAAATAAATTGTCTTAACACAAGTCACTTATTGAATTTAAATTTTTTTTGAAAACCAGAATACAATCAAGCAAACAAACTAGGATAACGCTCTCGCATCTCGTCCTCGCGCTTCTATGTGGACTCTCGCATCTCGTCCTCGCTCTCCTATTTCGTAACGTGCAATAACGGATCCGATAATTTTGGATCTGACATTCAAACGTCGCGCACGTTCCGGATCCTGTACGCGCCTTGCGCAATTGCGCGCGCGCACATGAGCGCTGGGCGCTTGCACACATGTGCGCGGTCGGGAAATATGGTGCTCGCGCACGTTGGCGCTGTTTCGCGCAGGACGTGACTGAACCGTTTTCGTAACGTGCAATAATGGATCCGATAATTTCGGATCTGACATTCAAACGTCGCGCATGTTCCGGATCTGGACAGTTACAGAGAGGCCTTATATATAGAGTCTCTCTTCTCCCTCAGAGGGAGAAGACTTGACGAAATTTTCCACAGAGAGAGAAGAGAGAGCTCTTGCGTCGGCGCCATTTGAGAGTTCACTTCTTTTCTTCCGAGGAGTCCGTCCGTGAGCAGATTGGCAGAGCATTCCAGAGTTCTTTTGAACTTGCTGGTTCCTGGAAGCTAACCTTGTGGACGGATCTAGCTTTGAGCGCGGTGTTCTAAACACTCCAGCAGGCTTTCTCCGATTACGAATTTTTTTTTAGATTTTTCGTTTGTTGCTATTACGAAAATCTTCTTAGATTTTTCGTTCACATAATCCTCCTAGAATTTTTGTTCTTGCACCTTCTTTGAAGTGCTGCAATCATCTCACAAGAGTTTTTCTCTGATATCACGCCCAGGACTAACACCTATTTCGCTGTTAGGAATGATGGTCTAAGTTTATGCACTCATATTCCTAGTAGATGATGATTTGTTATTTTTTTTTTTTTAGATTTTAACAATTATCATATATGTAGTATTAATAATTTTTTTTGTTCTATACGTAATTTTCTGATAAATTAAGGACTCGCATGCACATCAAAACGCTAAGCTAAAAAAGAAAAAAGAAAAAAAAAACACATTCTTTCCCCCAAATTCTTCTCTCTCTCTGTAGCGGCCATCCAACCTCCGCTCGCCGGATCTCCGCCGGCTACTTCGTCGAATCTTAAGGTATGGATCGAGCCACCAATTTGTTCATCATGGTTATCTTCCTCTCTTGTAATAAAAAGAGGAAATTTGGGATGCGATGGATTGTTCTATAGGAGAATTGCCAATTTTTGAGAAATTTTTGACGTGGATTACCTCTCAATCTCCATTTTTCGTCACATCGTTAGCTAAAGTTTGCATCTTGCTTGAAGTGATTGGACACTTGTAATCCCTTTCTTCCTACGTTCAGTTGTCCTCCAAACTCTGTGGTGTTCCCTTTTTTTTTTTCGGAAATTTATTAGGAGAACGGAGAATTCTTGAGAAAATTTGACGTGGATTACCTCTTAATTTTCATTTTTCGTCACATCGTTAACTAAAGTTTGCATCTTGCTTGAAGTGATTGGACACTTGTAATCCCTTTCTTCCTACGTTCAGTTGTTCTCCAAACTCTGTGGTGTTCCCTTTTTTTTCGGAAATTTATTCGGAGAACGGAGAATTCTTGAGAAATTATGATGTGGGTATCTTTTATTTTCCATTTCCCAACACATCAGCTAAAGTTTGCATATTGGGTGATTGAACTGTTCTGCCATTTGCCTTGTCCAATATATACTTCATTATATGTTTTGGTGCTAAGAAAATGTCAGCTAGACCCAACAAAGTTTTTTAGAATATGAGCTAATTGATATTACAGAAGATTTGATATACATAGAGATGCCCATCCGAGCATTTGATCGAAAGGAGCAGATTACTCGTGTCCTAAGGAAGCACGGAGGCTCCAAGAATCGGATTGGGCACGTATCGGACACATCACACACTGGGCCTTTTATATGTTTCACCATGTCTAAGAGACCACAGCTCAGGTCTATAATGATTTCATAGTCTTTTGAAGTGCGCATAGCAGTAAGGAAGGTTGTGCCTTGCTGCAGTCATGTGGAACTTGCTTTTACGGAAAACAAAGGCGACATTATACAAGGGCAAAATATATAATCATCGACTCTCCTCGTCTAGATTTAGAGGGCTGATGAAGATTCCATATTTTGTTGTGAACTGGTCAACTACCGAGGGACTCTATTTTCCTTCTTATTATACATCAACCTTGCTTTGCTCAGACATGCCCCTCGCTTTTGCCCTTTGCGCCTTGGTGCGCTTTTTGACTCTGACAACTAAGAATTGTTCTATTGACTCTGACAACTAAGAATTGTTCTATGAAAGATCTGAAAACATCACACGTCTAAGGAAATTGCTTTATGGAAAACAAGGGGCGACATTATACAAGGACCAAATATATAATCATCAACTCTCCTCGTCTAGATTTCGGGTGCTAATGAAGATTCCATATTTTGTTTTGAACAAGTCAACTATGAACAGAGCTAACACAATATTTTTGAGGTCGAGGGACTCTATTTTCCTTCTTATTATACATCAACCTTGCTTTGCTCAGACATGCCCCTTGCTTTTGTGCTTTGCGCCTTAGTGCACTTTTTGACTCTGTCAACTAAGAATTGTACTATGAAAGATCTGATAACATCACACGTCTAAGGAAATTTCATTTAAGATCCTCACTAATCTTTACTTCCCACTTATAAACACTATTACTTTATCCAATAAAGAAATTTATTGAAATAAGGTTATGGATAGCTGATTATAAGATGGTTCGATCATTAGCAATGAAAATCAACATGGTATCTTGAAGAGGTCTTTTCTTTTGCTCTTGATGCCACAGTAAGAGATAGACCAAGATCTACATGTGATGGTAGAAGTAGGTTCTTGAAGAACTTGTTCTGGGTGAGTTTTGTAAATTAAAGGCAGCAAATAGATGTTATCGTTCTAGATGTTTGCCTCATTTGTCATGTCCTTATTTGCTTCAAGTATAGGCCTTAAGTATTTCTGGATTCTTCCACGTGTAGTTTCTCATTTCACAATCTGGTAATTTATTCATCTTTTTAAAGCATGTTTTTGTAGGTAAAGATGAATCATGTTCATGATGGAACATAATCATTATAGTATTTTACTGTTGAATATCACGAGTTACCTCTTTGATCACAAAATTATATTCTCTTCTGAGTTTTAGTATTTTGAAATCAAACAACTACTGAATTTCAACTTGGGAGTATCCTTGTTTGAAAATCAACTAAGGCATGGAATCATTTATTGATAAGGATACTTGAGGCAGCTGTAAATTCTTGTAAAACAGTACATGATTATATTCCTTCCTCTCTAGCAATAAATATGCTTCTGAACGTCTTGCATAACCGCATTGACATGTTTTCACTTTTAGGTGATCTTCAATTGTTATATTCCAGTAAAAACTGGCTAACTTTTCTTAGACATTATTATATCGACTAACATGAGGATGTGGTGATTCTCTGGGCTTTGAGTATATTGTTATATCTAACAAGCTAACAAAAAATTACCAATCATTACCTTTTTATTTGCTGCATCGAATCTAATTGATTTCTTGTGAATGCAGATCTGAGTGTTAGATAATTTTGACCGATCAGATGTTAACTAAAGGAAGGAAAATTGCTGGGAGGGATGACATGGGGGCACATTATGCCTTTGGTCCACTTGAAGATGATGTGATAATCAAACACAGGCTTCTAACTCGCACGACCACAACTAGGGGAGAACCACCATTAAAGAAGCTTCAGAAGAAGTTCATCTCATTTGCACTTGAAGTCGAGAAGGATTCAGATAATTACGGTGACTGCGAGAGGCTGTACAAAGCCTTCTTGCAAGAGATGGCCACCTTTGAGGTGCCACTGCTCAAAAGCAAAGCTGTTGTTGATGCTAATCGGCGAGAGAAGGAAAGCTTCAATGAGCTGCAGGAACAAATTCAGCGCCAGATCTTGCAGACCCAGACTGATATCGAGGACTTAAAAGAGCAACTGGAGGAGAGCAAAATTGAGAGGCAGCACAAGGAGGAGTGTGAGACAATAAGGAAATTGATAGCCCTGCAGCCTCCGAGGTCCGAAACTCAGAAAACAATATCGGATCTCGAGAAAGAAATAGCATCCTTGGAGGCAGAGAATGTTGCAGGTGTGAGGACTTTGGATCTTAGGAAGAAGCAGTTCTCGCTTCTCTTGCATGTGGTAAGTTTGTTGTTCTTCAATCATATAAACTCTATTCTATTCTGTAGAATTTAGAATGGCCAAGAAGCTTACTCTTTTAAATTATAATGTGCGTTGACATTTGATTATTTCTGGGGGAAGATGGATAGGTGTGTCCACAGGGGTGGGGGTGTTAGCATTAGGTTTGCTTAAAAGTACGAGGAAGTGCCTTACTTCGAGACTTAGGAACACCACACACTGCCTTGCATGTGGGAATCGTTCTCTCTTGTTAGTTTCGCTAAAGAATATTGCTGTACATTCATGTTGTCTAGATGCTAAAACCAGTTAGATGTCAGGTCCTGTTGTCTTTGGATCAAATATACATCAGAGGTTTATAGGAACTTGACCAGTTAAGCAAACTGAATATGAATAAGAAAATAGAACTGTAAAGATTAAATGAATTATGAGATCCAATGCTTTGTACAAGAGTCACTTGCCTGCTATGTTGTGTGTACACAGGAAAATGTGCCCCTAACTGTATTGTGCTCGTACCTGTTTCCATATTTCTGCAACATAGGTAACTACTTTTGTAGCTAGATCCCATATCCGTATCAGTATTTGTGCGATATAGCTTGCTTGTTATCATTCGCTGAGTCCTTCGCTCTTTAACTCCATTCATTGACTTCTCCAATACTAGTACTTTATTAGTTCTATTATTCTCTTATATTGTAGCTTAAAAAGAGGGTTATCTTCTATTGGATTTAGGCTATAAAGATGCCTTACATAGAATCCGAAGGATAGATGGAGGGAGAATGGGACATTGAGGATAGAAAGAACAAAAAATTATAGCCACCTCTCGAGCCAAAAGCTATGAACTATCATGCAAGTATAACTCTTTCATCAAATCATAATTATAATGCCATGAATGATATAATAACTGATTATATATGTTGCGCGTATACGGAAGTGATGTCACACACTATGGCCAAGTGGACAGACTGATATTTTGAATTGTCCATGTAGTGTCTGGTATGTAACCGGCACAAAGACGAGCATCTCCATTTCCTACTGATGACGTGGATACCTGTAACATCTGAGGTGGATATAGTCTGATTGGGGTCAAAACATGAATAATCATCAAGACTCCTGCGATTAGCTGTAACATCTGCAATGGCTTTGCCCAAATAAACCACTTCAGCCATAAAAAGTACAATAGAGTTATGCGTAATCCATGAATTCAAGGATTTGGGTCAAACCATGAATTCAAGGATGTTATTTAGACGAAATAAAAAGTACAACACTTAAGTAAATAGGAACAAGGAAATGATAATCACAATGACGACGGTAACTTAAATGATTAAATGCATGTAAACCTTATTTGACCATGATCACAAAATTTCTTTTTTTAGACTAGACTAGGTAGATGACTGCCAGGCAGCACTTGACAATCACCGAACCAAACTTTCATTAATAAAACTACCACAAAAAGATTACAAAACCTGGTCCATTACATCCAGTATATGATCATCACATATTCACCTTACTACCGTACCATGACTGCCAACAACAAAACATATTAAACCAGTGTGAACCACTTATTACAGAACTAGAAGTTTATAAAAACATCCTAAGAACTACTATTGAGCCCTCCTTTTTCTCCTCTCCTTCGTACTGCAGCTGTAAGTTTTCTATTCTGCTCCAACTGTCCTCCACCTGATGCTTGTCCTGGATATCTGCCCATCTGAAAACCTCTGCATTGTAGGAAGTACCACCTTGTTTCTCTTTCTATATGGTAATACGCTCAACCAAAACTTAGCCAAGGATACAATATTAGAAAGAACATCCCTAGCAGCACTATTTTTTCCGTGAAAGTGTCCTCCATGGTGACCGACAATCTTTCACATTTGAGGAATATGAATGAGTATTCCAGTAAGTTTGAAAATAATACCATATTTCTGAAGAAAAAAAACTTTCAACAAATAAATGATATGCTGTTTCTTGATGAGTATTACAAAAAACATAAAGGCTATTACAATTCATATGTTTTTTTTAACTAAAACATCACTACTATATAGTTCATTTTGATGTAATTTCCAAATTGTAGGTATAAGATAATGTCCATAAATATTTGCCAACCTCTCACAAGATCAACGAATTATTAATGACTGAAAAAATTGACTTAACTGAGAAATTTCCATCTTTAGAGAGATTCCAACAATAATCATCCTTAGTTTAAAATGAGTAACTACTCAAAAGTTGGCATAAATGACAGTACTCCTGAATCAAGTGATTAATAATACTATTTCTAAACTTGATCTTCCAAATCCTACAATTCTTATGCATAATATATGGATATGCAACAGAAGCTTCAGGATAAGTTGGAATACTAAAAAGATTAGGAAAAATGAATTCCAAACTGATATTTTCAATCCAAATATCCTTCCAGAATTTAATGTATACCTTTACCACATAATTATCCTATCCGAACTTTGAAGATTGGCATCAACATCCGAATGTCCTTCCAAATACTGGGAACCTGCTTATGAATATTATTAGTCAAATAAAACATTTTATATCTATCGAAGTAAATAATATTCAGCCGTTTCACCCATAATAAAGCAGTATTCTTGAGAGCTCCCCACATCCATTTAGTAAGTAAAGCAACATTTTTATCTCTAATATTAAGGATCCCTAATCCTCCTCCTAATTTGTTTTTGCAAACTACATCCCAATTAAGTAAAAAAAATTGTATCCAAACAACTTCCTATACCAGTCCATAAAAACCCTATTCTTAATTGATCACAATTTCTTCAAAAAGTATTGAAATGCTTTCAATATATGTTTTGGACACATGTTTGATGTGTCGCATATATTGGTGAGAGTATGCTCTGCCAACGGGCTTCCTCTTAATGATTTCCTTGCACGTTCACATGCGACAAATGGATGATCATTTGGTGCTTGCACCAGTTGCCCTGCCCCTTCTCCAACTGGAGCATGCCGACTGGGACTATTAAGAGGAAATTGTGCGAAGGTTAGCCTATCCCCAGCTTGAACATTTGAACAAACTTTTCCTAGTATTTGTTATCTTCGCTTAATACGTGTGCACTATTTGGTTGAATTGTCGAAACCATGTTCGAGTTCTCTTATCACGAGAACTGATGCTTTTATGTTGGTTGCCTTGAATGACTCTTCCATGTTCCCTGCAGGTCGATGAGCTGCAGAACACCATCGAGGACGAGCAGAAGAGCTTGGCTGACGAGCTGAGGACCATCATGGAAGAGACCAAGAATGGCTTTGAGGACGGCAGCGGCAGCGTCTCGGAAGCCATGGCAGTAGATTGATTTGTACACACCATTGACTGCCATCGCCCGTACCAGAAGCTTTATACAGCATGTTCAAACTGAACTGTTCATGCGTAACCCTGTAATGCTATTTCAAAACCATGTATCCTTTTATGCGACTTGACAATGTACCAATAGCTGCTCGGGTGTAGAAATGCAGATAGAGGTTTTGTCCCTTGGCCATTGTGTTTGATTGATATTCAAGAATTTTGTCTCCTGTGTCACAATATGATTTGAGTCGAGCTCATTGCTAATTTTAGTAAGCTGAGCACCATTGTAGGGTTGGTCTTTAAAAGTAGACCTCATATTCAGAACTCTTATAGGATTCAGGTCTACATAAATTCTATCCGATCCAGTCTCGTCCCTTTGAAATGGTCATGAACGATAGGGTATGGTCTTTCCTAGAGCCTCTTTCCTTAGACATGGCCAAGATTCCATGATGAACGATAGGGGACGGTCGAGTGAGTGTTCGGTTTATTCGGTTTTAACCGAACCGAAATAGTCAAAACCGAACTTCTAAAATTCAAAACTACCGAAACTGAATCGATAATTTATTCGGTTGTTTATTGCTTAATGGGCCGGATTCAAAGTTGAAATTGTGATTAAATTATATTAATTTTTTTTTTATATATATAGCTGGACTCAAATTGGACTAGTTATTAAATTATCAAAATTGAACTATAAAACACACGTAGAGAATTATCGACCTCTACACCACCGTATCCAAAACAGAAAGCGAAACCGAATTATTTATTTTACTATTTCCAAAACCGAAATCGAACCAATTTTTTTCAAACTGTACCGAATCTTTTTTTTTTCGGTGTGATTCGGTTCGAGCTAAAACTGAATAATGTTCACCCTACGGTCTCTTTCGTGACATGAAGACTATACATATTGACATCTCTCTAATAATATAATGTGGCTTGGAAACTGAGTCAAAATTGAGCCCCCGTCTAAGCCATTTATAAATTCTCCATCAATTAATAAATGAAAGAAAGGTAAACTTGTATTTAAACTAAAATAAGACTACAAAACTTCTGTGAACAACAAAACAAAACAAAATGTGTCAAAACAAGACCACCCAAACGACTCTAGTAATTCATATACCTCCTACATTAAGATTTAAGAGGTGTTATCCCCCTTAAGCAGGACGTCTTGCTCTGTACTGCGGCTAGCTCCGAAAGGCTCGTCTCTCGAAGGAGTTCAAATATCCATTGATTGCGTTGTCGCCAGATGTGCCAAACTGAACATGAGAGCATCTCCAACTCTATTGTGACTTTGGAAAAAGTTGTTGCCACATAGGAATGACAAAATTTTATTCAAAAGTTCTTCTTCAATGCAATTGTCAAGTCAATTATGAAGCTTATGTGGCAAAAATTAAAGAAGACATTGTGAAGTTGATTGTCTTGTTCTAGACAATACACTTGACAATGTCTTCTCTTCCATGTCATCAATTATGAATAAAAAATATTAGAAAAAAGAAAGAAGATGAGCAGTTGTCTTAAAAGTTGGAACAAAAGTAAATATCTTAATACTTTATCTTCCAAGTTCCAAAAAAGTAAACATTTCAATACTTTTGCAATAGAGAGAGTTTTTCTATCTCATTGTCTTTTGTGATATAATTTTGCCACATAAACAAGACATTGTCTTGTGGCTCATGCCACATAGGAGCCACCTAAGACTCACAACAGTTAAGACCATCTCCAATGGGAGTTTCTATCTTTCCTATTTCTATGGAAGAAATCCATTTTAGAAAAGACTTCTTCCAATGGTGATTTCTATCACCATTTCTATGGTGGCAATGACGTATGATGGAAACTTTCTAGGAGGATATCTACATGTAGAAACTCTCATAGAAATTCTCCTATCTCTCATGACAATTATTATTGGGCCCCACACCATTAAATTGGTCATTTTATTATGTGACACATAGGATAGAAATGGAGGACCATTGGAGAGCATTTTTGTATGTCTACAATTTCTATGTAGAAACTCTTCCAACTAAGATAGAAATCTCCTTAAAGTACAATGCAAGTAGGATAAGAACTCAATTTTAGAAATCACCATTGGAGATGGTCTAACAAGAGAATAGGGTCGGAGATGCTCTGAGAGCCCAATTTTGGCCCCACGGAACCACACTCCACCTTTGTGTCTACTGCTAGATGAAGTTGACACAAAGTCTTTCTATTCTTTGAATGGTAGAAGTGGAATGATTGATATCACGCATCCAATAAAAAACCATATAGCAGAGATAACAGTACGGATCGGTTCAACACGCCCACCGAAGGATAGATTTTGAGTCTGCCATCCCTCAAAGTCTCATTTAAACGGCTTCTAACAAACTAGAACAGTCCAAAGCTTTGCCATATGAATAGTTAAAGACAAACCCAAAAAATGAACTGGAAGGTCTCCCTACCCAATTTGGAGCAACCTATGACAGTCTTCCTTGTTAGAACATAGACGATTTAAATACATCATACTCTTAACCTTGTTAAGCTTGAAACCTGTTAAATTACCGAAATATGTCAGAATATTCATCATCTGTTGAGAGGAGAGGTGATAAAGTTTTTAAAAAAACTAACAAATCATCCGCATATATAAAATGTGATCATGATCTGGCTGGCTGGATTTAGGTTTGTAGGGGGGAACGAAGACGAGGTGCTAGTTGGTTTCGAGAGGCATGTATTCGTATTGTTTCTGCAGTTTGGCATGTTTGGAGGGAGAGAAACAATCGAATTTTTGAGGGAGTGAGTACTGGTAGTGCTGGGATTACACATAATATTGGCGGAGATGTTCAACGGATTGGAGTGGGGAATGTCCCCTGATTGTACTTATTTGAACTTTTGATTTTAATACAATTACCACTTTTCAAAAAAAAAAAAAAAAAAAATAAATAAATAAATAAATATATATATATATATATATATATATATATATATATATATATATATATATATATATATATATATATATATACACACACACATTGAAAAATATATATATATATATATATATATATATATATATATATATATATATATATATATATATACACACACACATTGAAAAAAAAATATATATATATATATATATACACACACACATTGAAGAAAGGGTAATCAATTTCCGGAATCGCTCCCACTGGGATTCGAACTCCTGACCACTCGGGTCGTATGCCTCACCACTACCACTAGGCTAGGAGTCATTGGCATATATATATATATATATATATATATATATATATATATATATATGAGTGCTCTAAAACCAACAAGTTGGTTTTGTATTATGGAACCAACATATGTTATTCACGTTGGATTGGAATTGCATGGTTGAGATTAAATGACTTTAAAAGGTGGTGGGGTCTACACCTTTTAATCTCAGCCACTAAATTCCAATCAAATCCATAAAACATAGTGTGATTCTATAATACAAAATCAGTCGGCTATATATATATATATATATATATATATATATATATATATATATATATATATATATATATATATATATACTAGTCATAACCCGTGCCCATAGGGCATGGTTCATTTAAGGTATTCCCCCTTAAAATCTTGGACCCCCAATTTTAAACGAACAATAATAATTTTGAGGCCCCCATCAAAATATTAAATCCCAACCACTGCTGGATGTGAATTTTCTTTGGATTCCCCATAAAACCCTACTCTCAATAATGCTCATCCACAACCATTATGAGGCCCCCATCAAAATATTAAATTCCAACCATCAAAATATTAAATTTCCATCTTTGGATTCCCCATAAAACCCCACTCCCAATAATGCTCTTTCCCATAAAAGCTCACTCCCAATAATGCTCTTCCCCATAAAACCCCACAACCGTTGATTCACCAAGATTAAATCCCAACCACTCTTTATCTTGGCACAGTCAGCCCTAGGATTCAAAAACCTTTGTGTTTTGTATAATAGATATATGTCGGCGGAAGCTCTAGGAGATCTAGGGTTTCAAGAGGAATCATGGGATCCAGGCTCGAAAACGGTGGGAGACGGAGGGGAACGCAAGCGGGAGGAGGTGTGGATTGATGTCGCCGGAGGGTGGACAACCGTCACTAGACGGAGGAGGAGCTATGCTGCAACCAGTGGGAAGGATACGGGGGCTTAGCGACGGCCCGTAAGTAGAGCCAGGGGTGTGCGGCCTACGGCTAAGGAAGACGGAAGGCTGGCCCAACGTGAGGCGGGCGGGCGAATAACCCGAACAACGGGAGCCGGGGGTCGGTTACCATATATGACGGAGTCGATCAGCCACCCCACTACTAAAATCTGTCAAATCAGCGACGCCACAGGACATCGCTAAATAGGGAAAATATGTCGCTAATTTTAATTAGCGACGTATTTAGCGACGTTTGGACGTTGTCGCGATTAACCTAGTCGCTAAACAACACAATGTCGCAATACGTCGCTATTGCGACGACACTTAGCGACGCATACACGTCGCTAATTCAGCGACTACCAGCGACGTAAAACGACTGCAGTTACCGACGTCACCTAGCGACGTTGAGCGACTTTTACATGTATCGATGCTGACCTGGCTTGAGAGCTAAATGGCGACGTTCTGCGATGTTTTTACGTCGCTATAGTACCGACATATAGCGACGTTTAGCGACGTCGTATGTAGCGACGTTTCGTGACGATCAGCGACAGTGTTCATCACAGTTAGCGATGTTTCGATACTTACTTAGCGACGTTAACTTTCGTCGTGGCACGTCGCTGAACGTCGCTGAACGTCGCTAATTTTGAAAAATAAAAATAAAAAATACAGCATTTGCAGCATCCCCTACAGTATTTGCAGCAGATACACAAAGTATCAAACAACACAGATACACAATCACGAACACAAATACATATCAAACAGCGACGGTGTGTATCACGAACACAAAGTATCAAACAACGACGGTGTGTATCACGAACACAGTATCAAACAACACAGATACACACAATCACGAACACGTTTGAAACACAATCTCATCAATCAACACAGATATATGAAAAATTGTAACAACAATGTCAAACATAATGCTCCACATAAGAATAATGTATGTATAACCACATAAAAGACCAAACAATGGGCCATCACACAACAATATATATATATATATGTCGACTACGGCTGATCAGGAGGAGCATCACCGCTCCTGGAAAGAAGGTAAGCATACTGTTCCAGTGTAAGAACCACCGACGACGATGAAGGAGGAGGCAATGCAACCGCTGGAGAAGGAGGCAGTGTAACCGCTGGAGAAGGAGGCAGTGTAACCGCTGGAGATGGGTGCGTCCGCGTCTCCTCTAGGGCTAGCAGTCTGGCGCTGCATTGCTCCATGCAAGTCGCTATCCTAGTAACGGTGTCATGAATGGACTCCTGCGTCCCTTGTACGTGCCTCACGGTGCGCTCGAGCTCGTCAAAGCGTGCGGTGACCGACGCAACGTCCCCTTGTCGTACATAGATTTCTACCTCGCCAGTCGAATGGCTGTAGGGACAGTGTCTGACTTAGTGTATCTCACCATTTTCCCAAAATGCCTGACATTCAAACTCAGAAAATAGTTGCTAACTGATATCACTGTTCAGTTAAGCCTATTCTCAGGTTAATCCTTATTCCAATATCATTTCCCAATAGGAATTTATCTAAGTCCATATCAATAGACAAATTCCTTTGGGTAACATGAACTAACCAAGCCATCATACCTAGGGTAACATGATACTGCTACCAATGTTGATAACTAATACTGAAATCTTAACCACTGACATCTTGAAACCTATATGAACACACTTACATAAGTGCATACATATTGAATTATATATAATCAGATATAATAACCCAAAAACTCGAACTCTGAACCAAAACATAGGCCAAGTGCCATATCCAATTACTGCCTAGTACATTCACTCACTAACCCTTCAACCCATATCTCAGTTTAAATTCTAAAATCAAAACCCAGTTTTCAGTTCTCCATATTCCATTTAATCACAGTTTGTATATTAATATTCGAATTCAAAAATAATTTTAAACATTGAATCTCATAATCAAATTTAAACCCAAAATCGAAATATCAGTTTGAATTTACAGTGTCAGGACTGATTTTAATGTATCAGTGAAAAGAATTCGAAAACCCCAAATCCGAACTGGAAAACCAATAAAAACCCAAATCAGTTGTACAAAAGTGTCACCCCCCACATGCGTACGTGTCAGGGGGTTGATTCGTGTCCACACAAGTGGACACGAAGTGTCCAACTTCACGAGAACACACACATCAAATTCGAATCCTAAACTGGGAAGCGGGGACAGGGGAGAGTGTGTGTGTGTGTGTGTGTGAGAGAGAAAGAGAGATGGGGGAGCTACCTGAGGAGGAGGAGGAGGGAGATCGCCGGAGGAGCGCCGCGAAGGAGGAGGCCGGAGGAGGAAAATCGTCGGAGGAGCGCCGCGGAGGAGGAGCGCACGAGAAATTGGGGGGAAAATTTATGAATGATCGAAAAGAAAACCCTCGCAGCCTATATGAAACGTTTAGCGACGTCCGAAAAGGATGTCGCTAAACGTCGCTGATATTTAATAAACGGCGACGCCACTTAAATTGCGTCGCTACGCGTCGCTATATCAGCGACGTGTACCGAGGAACTTGCGACGCAGGTTCCCATTTAACAAATTGTAGTCGCTGTTTTTCACGACCCGCACCCGCTATGAGGGCACGTGCACGTGACAACGCCCAGCCCTCACCGTAAAAACGACGTGAAACGCTGTAGGTTTTCTACTCTAAACAGTTTATATATATATATCAAAACCTGTCGAGAATGTGGTCAACTCCGAACGGAGGACAAGCAATGAATATATATGAGTGCTCAATCACAACTCTAAGATGATAAAGTAAAGACTGAAAGATAAAGACAACAAGACGATAAAATAATAACCTGTCAAGTCCAAACTCCAAATAATATACAAGCCCAAGTCTCTAATACAATCCATAATAATAACAGTCTCAAAAGTAGCTGGAGACAAGGTCCAGTATAAAAGACCTACTCTAACTAAGCAATAGGTAAGGTCTCGCCAGGCGGAGCTAAGTCCTGCTGGACCAAAGTCTCCAGGTCTAGGCCCACTATGTCATCCGGACCGTAGTAGGTACAGTAATCCCCCTCGTCAGCATCTGTAATATTTTCAACATATCCTGTTAGGATGGAACGAGTACAATCTACTAACAACAGTTCACAAGATATGACAAAAGCTATAAGACTGTAAATAGAGAGTATATACAAGAAAATCATGGAATGTATATGTGAGTATCATGGCAAGGTAAGCTGTAAAACTAGAGCTAGAATAAGGCAAGTAAACTGATCATGGCATGTACAAGAATCAAGAGTCATATATCTAGGTGTGTGAGTACTAGCTATAACATGTGGTCGGATTGGGTCTGTACAAGGTTATGATCTAGCCAATCATACGTGTGGTGTAGGATTGGCATTCACAAGGTTCACAATATATACAAGGCGGGTATGACCATACATCTACACTAGTACTCCCCGTCCCCGACTGGTAGAGTGGATCCAAGCAAGACACGTTACGACACGGGATTCTACGAGAAGGGAGCAAGTCTCCTCGAGAATCGGTGTCCATATACTGTACAAGAACTACAAGGGAGCTTGCACAAGATATACCAAGATAACGAGGAATAACATCTCATGTCGGGATCCATGAATACCAATCCGTGTGACCAATGTATCGAGAACAAGCATATCCACACTAATTACATGAATCATAACAATCATTATAAATTGGAAAAGTGTCAGAGAATGTACTCGCCTGTAATATGGTATGATATGTCTACTGGAGCAAATGCAGCGTCTCGAGGACCTATAGAGAACAAGACGTATCAATACTATGCTTAGGAAATAAAGTCAAGACAATTTAAATCCTATTAAGTCATTCTAGGTCAAGACACGTCAAACTAGACTGTACGAGGTCAACCTAAGTCATATTAGGCCTAAACAGGTCAAACTGGGTCAATGTAAGTCAAACAAAATTAATCTAGGTCGATTTGAGTCAACAGTTGACTTTTTGGTCAACTGGTCAACTCTGGTCAACTTCGGTCAACTCTGGTCAACTCTGGTCAATCCTAGGTCAATGGTGACTAATAGTTGACTTTTGGTCAACTACTCAAGTCTAAAGGAATTTGGGACTAAATTGGGTAAAATGTTGACCCATAGTTGACTTTTAGTCTAAAAAGTCAACCGTGGTCAACCGGGGTTGTCACCCCCATTTCCTGTATTTTCGTATTTATACTCGTATCTGGGTTTTGGCATGTATTTTAATTTTCTCGACTTGCGGAGTTGTGGGTTTTTCTCGTATTTCGGGTTTTGGTTCGGCTCAGTTTTAATTGGTTTGGTTTGATTAGGTTTGGGTTAACATGTATTGGTACACTTTAACCTACACTCTACCCTCAACACAACACAACCACCCTTATTATATCCCCACCTAACTTTCTCTCTCCTCTTTACTCTCCATTAATTTTCTTCTTCTTTTCCTTCTTCCACACAACACCACACCATAGGCAAGTGCACCTTGCCATCAAATAAGCATCACTTTTTATTTGTCCATTAGCTAGATTAGGCCATGGAGAACAACTTTAGAACTTGACATTTTGGGATTTGGAGCTTTCATTCTTCTAGATCTAGGTTTTAACCATTTTCAAAAATCCTTGGTTTTGATCTATTAAACTTCGATTTTTGCATGTTTTGATGCTTCCATATGGAAGAGAATTTGATTTTACTCAAGTTAGAACTTTGAAAATCTAGATTTGGTTTTGATTTGGTCAAGTTATGAAGAATTGAAGTTTTGAAGTTCTTGGAGTTCTTCTCGGGTTGGAGAAGCAGCCCTCTCGGCCTGCGCTCTTTAGCGCAAGGCCGATTGCGCAGCTCACCCTTTGGTGAACTGCGCACCTTCCTTCTCGGCCAGCGCCTTTCATTGCGCATAGCCGATTGCGCCCGGCCTCTTGGGCTGGACCGCGCACCTCCCTTGGCGCACTCACCCCTGCGCAGTTGGCCCTGCGCAACCTGACTCCTGCGCAGTCCACCCTCTGCGCAGCTCACCCTGCGCCATCCCCTCCTGCGCAGTCTAACCCCTGCGCAATTTGATCCCGCGCAACCCATCTGCTGCGCCATCCATCTCTGGCGCAGTTGGTACCCTGCGCAGCTCACCCTGCGCAGTTGGCCCCTGGCGCACTTGACTCTTGCGCAATCCAACCCCATGACCCCTTGCACAATATGTCCAATCATGGAGACTTGGTTTTATTCTTCTTTTAGCTTGGCTCTTCTATAGCCCTATATATATTGATATTTTATTAGATGTTTTACGTCCATTTTATATCCTTACGCCTTTTGTTATGAACTTGATTTTACTTAATATGTTTGGAATAACTTTTGTACATGGCATGGCATGACAAGGAACTAGCATAACACGATAGTGACCCGTAGTGGTGCACTCCTGACATGACCAACCTGACTTGATAGTGGCCCGTAGTGGCGCACTCCTGACAGTACCCTGACCTGATTTATCTTGATAACTTGATAGTGGCCCGTGGCGGCGCACTCCTGACTTGACTTGTAACTTGTTACTTGACTCGTATAATCAACTTGACACCGTGGGTGCTCCTGCTTGCTTGCTTGTACAATCCACTTGTCTTGTCTCGCATCATGTCTAGGACGTGACTTCCTAGGTACCACGGCCAGGGACTCGCGCTAAATTGGATTAGGCTAACGATTAGATCAAACTAGAACATGGAGAATTCCCAGTCACAGGCAATCTCGTTATCTGGGCGCTTTAATAGACTTGTAGCTTGCCGACGAGTAGAGCACATTTCCAGCACACTGTCATGTGTTGCACCCTCTAAGTCACCTAAGGGTACATTTGTCTCCCGGGCAATGTATCCACCTATAACTCACAACCCGCGGAAGGATAACTGGATAGTCTGCAGGGCTTGGGACTGGAATTCTCACTTGCATCTTGTTAGTAATTAGGTTTGTGATAACCCTAGTTAGTTAAAGTAGTAAGCCGTAGTATTTGTTTGGCCGATTGCGAATGAATGGTGTCCAGCTCTGTCTAAGTCTTGTCTAGCCCCTGTACCTGGAACTCTTGATCATGATTGTTTTACTTATCTCTAACGATAAATGGGTAGAGACAGTGAGCTATTCAGGCGAAGGGGTACAATCCTGGTCCTTGTTTGGTTTAAGGATTGTAACCTGGCTCCCGGAATGGTTCCACGTCCCTAGTCGTTTATCGCCCTGTGTACTTTACTACTTGTACTTCTTTTATTCTTTATGTTCTGATATGCTGGCTTTTGTTCTTATTTGTGGCCTCCTTTGTGGCACTTGCTCTTTCTGGGGTTTGACCCAGCTGGTTTTGTGTGGCCAGATTTCGGAGCAGCTTCCGAGGATCTACCAAGCTTCCAGCCCAATGGTGAACACTAGACGGAACCCGGGCTACGAGTGGGTTTTCCTTTTTGTTTCACCCACTTATATGTAAATTTATTCTTTTGAGGCGTTTAGCCGACGAGCACCTGTTAGCTCGATGCACATTTACTTACTGTCTGCCTACGGGCTGTAAACATGATTAATAAATCCTAGGGTTGATCATGTATGACTGAACTCTTGCTAGTCCCATCATTTTGTACGACTAGCTTCATGATCATCCAATATGTAATATTTGGGACGCCTTATATATATATATTTGATGCTCTAATATCTTGTAACTCTGTTAATTGCTTGAGATTGAGACAATAGGCTTGACCTTAAGAGACTGCTGGCTTATAGTAAACCCTCATATCTAGACAGCCGTGACCGTATAGTTGAGATGTATTCTATTTCAATATACATAGCTGGCTATGTCTGCCCCCGCTCTCCAGTATTCTGGTTCTGGGGCGTGACATGGTTTAAGTGGTGGCCCATGCAGGTCTTGTCAATCAAGAAATATGAGGGTTTACCGAATAGATGTCTCAATCAATATTCGCCGTTGATCTCTGCTCGTATCTTCAAATCCCTGAGATTCTTGACCTGATCACACGCTTGTATCATTGATCTGTCCTGGTCCTTCCTTACTGTTCCCTATGTCGTCTTCTTCAGCGGCATTACTCCCAGACCTGCCAACCAGCCAGAGGAAGCTCAGCAAGCACCCCAGCGCCAGGAAGATCAATCTCAGCACTCTGGAGTAGCCTCCCGAGTTATGCTTCCCGGAGGCTCGGAACCTCCAGTTCAGGCAGCTCCGCCCGTTCAACCAGCTAGACAGGATGAGGGACCTTTGGTAGGACTTATTAGAGAACTGCTTGCATCCCAAGATCGTCGAGGCGACGCCTTGCACCAGGAAGTTCATGATGCATTAAACCGAGGAGGTCCCCAAGGGAATCAGGCGGCCAACAGTTTCAAGCGCTTGAACCCTCCGTTCTTTGACGGCAGTGAAGATACGATTGCCGCGGACGCTTGGCTTCAGGATATCGAGGTGGTCCTGGAAGCAGCTAGGACACCTGAAAATGAGAAGGTGGCGGTGGTACGCCTACAGTTGTTAGACTTGGCTCGCGATTGGTGGGCAGCTCAGGCCATGGGATTAGCAGCGCCAGTCACTTGGGCGACGTTCAGAGAGAGGTTCCAGACGAAGTACTTCGATGCGGTGGCACGATACGACCTGCAGACCAGATTCACCAACTTGAAGCAAGGAGGCAGGACGGTAGATGGCTATGCGACCGATTTTTCCAGACTGAGTAGGTTCGCCCCCACTTTGGTGGCGACCGAGTTCGATAGGGCTCAGCGGTTCCAGCAAGGGCTGCACTTAGAGATATTATTGGCGGTGGAGCAGTTCGAGCACCAGACGTTCGATGCAGTATTGAAGGCAGCAAGGAGGCATGAGTATACCTCTCGGAGAATTATGGACAGGACCGGAGGCATGAAGCGGTCCCATAACCAGATGCACCAATCTTCAGCTCCAGCCCCGGCAGCTAGGGGTATAACCATTGGAACTCCGAGGCGGGCGGCCTCAGTGACGTCGGTTCAGCATTCGACCCCGACGTATCCGCAGCAGCAGAAGCAGAAGCAGTCTTCCACGGTGGGATGTTCTCATTGCGGGAAACCGGGCCATGTAGTGGCAGAGTGTCGTAGGGCACAGGGATTGTGCCTGGCTTGTGGAGGAGCAGACCACCAGATAGGGACCTGCCCGAATAGGGGAGGTCCATCATCATCCAACCTTTCTAGTTCTTCGGTGAGAGGACCAGCCCCAGTTCCAGTCCAGCAGCAGCAGCAGTAGTACCCGAGGCTATTGTTGCCTCAGGCCCAGGCCTTTCAGCAGCAGAACCAGCAGCAGATCACCCAGGCTCCAGCACAGAACCGACAGAGGGGTTTCCAGCAGAGAGGACCCACAGCTAGAGGTCAGGCTATGATGATGACCATGGAAGAAGAAGTTGCACCAGGTGAGGTAGTGGCAGGTACTATTCTCGTCAACACCTTTCCAGCATCTGTATTATTTGATTCTGGTGCATCGCATTCATTCATGTCTGCACGATTCGCGACACGGATAGGGTTGGAGCCCGAGTCATTATCAGTGAGGCTCAATATACTTACTGGTAATGGTCTTGTGGGAGTAGATCGAGTGTTTTCCTCGTGTCGGATCGTAGTTAGCGGTAGAGAGTTCTCCGCTAGGCTCATAGAGTTCCCTATGGCAGACTATGATGTAGTCCTAGGCATGGACTGGTTGAGGAACCATTATGCTAGGATAGACTGCCATATTGGCAGAGTTGTCTTTAGTATTCCCGGAGAGCCAGGGTTTTCATTTTCCAGAGGCACAGTCGAGCCATCTCCTCCAGTATTGCGGATGGCAGTAGCAGCAGTGCAATTGTCCCGGATAGTTGAAGAGTTTCCAGATGTCTTCCCAGAGGAACTTCCAGGGATGCCGCCAGAGCGGGAGATCGAGTTCACCATAGACTTGATTCCCGGGACAGCACCAGTATCAGAGCGAGTCTACAGAATGGCGCCTTCAGAGTTGGAGATTTTGTACAAGATGATTGAAGAACTTAGAACCAAGGGATTCATTCGTGCTAGTGGATCGCCTTGGGGAGCCCCATGCTTCTTGTGAAAAAGAAGGATGGTACGTCCAGGTTATGTGTAGATTATCGTACCTTGAACTCAGTGACAATCAAGAACAGATACCCTCTTCCAAGGATAGATGACTTGTTTGATCAACTCAAAGGGGCTTCAGTTTTCTCGAAGATAGACTTGCGGTCAGGATACCACCAGATCAGAGTCAGAGAGCAGGACATCCCGAAGACGGCATTCAGATCTAGGTACGGGTATTGGGAGTTTCTAGTTATGCCCTTTGGAGCGACCAATGCGCCGGCGGTGTTCATGGACCTCATGAACCGTATTTTCATGCCTTACTTGGATCAGTTTGTGATAGTGTTCCTTGATGACATCCTGGTCTACAGCAAGAGTGAAGCAGAGCACGAGCAGCATCTCAGGGTTGTCCTCCAGATTCTCAGAGAGCACCAGTTGTACGCCAAGTTCAGTAAATACGAGTTCTGGCTCGATCGTATTTCTTACTTGGGTCACATCATTACCAGAGGAGGAGTGGAAGTGGATCCCCAGAAGATTGTGGCTATCGAGGCATGGCCAGTACCCAGCTCAGTGGCAGAAGTTCGCAGCTTTCTTGGATTGGCCAGCTACTACCGGCGGTTCGTCTCTGATTTTGCAAGGATTTCAGCGCCGATGACCCAGTTGACCCGCAAGGATGTGCCGTTCGTTTGGACAGCAGAGTGTCAGGAATCATTTGAGAAGTTGAAGCGAGGTTTGATAACGGCTCCCATTCTTACCCTTCCAGATGGGACCGGAGGATTCACAGTTTATTGTGACGCTTCAGGCAGAGGATTGGGATGTGTTTTGATGCAGCATGGGAAGGTAATTGCTTATGCGTCACGTCAACTCCGTGATCATGAGAAGAATTACCCGATCCACGACTTGGAGCTAGCAGCAGTAGTGTTTGCACTTAAGTTGTGGAGGCACTACTTGTACGGAGATAGAGTGGAGATCTTTACTGACCATAAGAGCCTGAAGTATGTCTTCACCCAGAAGGATCTTAATATGCGGCAGAGAAGATGGCTCGAGCTACTTGTGGACTATGATATGGACTTGCAGTATCACCCAGGGAAGGCCAACGTGGTAGCAGATGCGTTGAGCAGGAGAGCCGGAGTCTACCTTCTAACAGCGCAACCAGAGCTATTGGCAGATCTTCAGAAGATGGGAATTGAAGTGGTTCTTCCAACCAGCGTGACATTGATGGCCAGTCTACAGGTTCAGTCCACCATAGTTGAGAGGATCCTGACCGCACAGTTAACAGATTCCAAGCTTCAGCGGCTCAGAGCAGAGTGTGAAGCAGAAAGAAGGCCAGAGTTATGTATTCATGAGGATGGTATACTTCGACACGGCATGCGTCTTTGTGTACCCAGTGGAGATATCAGACAGGAAGTCATGGCAGAGGCTCATAGTTCGCAGTATTCCATCCACCCAGGCAGCGCGAAGATGTACAGAGATATTCGCTAGCACTTTTGGTGGAATGGTATGAAGAGAGAGATAGCCCGATATGTCTCTCGATGTTTGGTTTGCCAACAGGTCAAGACTGAACATCAGAGACCAGCTGGACTTCTTCAACCTTTGTCGATCCCAGAATGAAAATGGGAGCACATTACCATGGATTTCGTGACTGGATTACCCAGATCTCCGGCATACAGAGATGCTATTTGGGTCATTGTGGACAGGCTTACCAAGGTGGCACACTTTCTTCCATTTAGAGTTGGACAGTCGACGGCACAGCTAGCAGAGATGTATCTCAGGCAGATCGTCCGACTTCACGGAGTGCCAGTCAGCATAGTATCAGACAGAGATACGAGATTCACATCGCACTTCTGGCGCAGTCTTCATCAAAGTTTGGGGACTCGTCTCAAGTTCAGCTCAGCATATCATCCGCAGACAGATGGACAGTCAGAGCGTACTATACAAACTCTCGAAGATATGTTGCGATCATGTACCCTTGACTTCGGTGGCTCGTGGGAGGATCACCTGCACCTGGTGGAATTCTCGTACAACAATGGTTTCCAGGCCAGTATCCAGATGGCACCCTTCGAGGCTCTGTATGGTAGGAAGTGCAGATCCCCGTTAGCATGGGACGATATCGGAGAAAGGCAGATGCTCGGTCCAGAACTAATTTCTCAGACGGTTGAAGTGGTCAGGAAAGTCAGAGATCACCTCCGAGTTGCTCAGGATCGCCAGCGCCATTGGGCCGATGCTCATCGGCGTCCCTTAGAATTTGCCGTCGGCGACCATGTATTCCTTAGGATCTCGCCTACCCGCAGCGTCATTCGTTTTGGCGTACGGGAAAAGCTTAGTCCTAGGTATATAGGGCCGTTCGATATTCTAGAGCGAGTAGGCGATGTGTCCTATCGTCTCGCTCTTCCGCCGTCGCTAAGTGAGGTACATGATATATTCCATGTATCCCAATTAAGACGGTACATCCCGGACCCGAGCCATATCCTAGATCATTCGGAATTGGTTGTTGGTACCAACCTTTCGTATGAGGAGAGGCCCGTGTCTATTTTGGACCGGAGAGAAAAGACGCTCAAGAACAAGACTATTAACTTAGTCCGTGTTGCTTGGGGTCATCACTCTCTAGGTGAGTCAACATGGGAGCGTGAGGACGACATCCGATCGCAATACCCCTACCTGTTTGACTCGTGAGGTATAATGTCTTTCTTATGCCTTACGCTTTCCCTTCCTTGCTTGCATTGTATGATTGTATGATTGAACTGCTTAGTATAGCTTGTCTGTGCTTAGTATAGCTTGTCGTGGCAATCTCTAGCTCCTTGATTAAATTCCGAGGACGGAATTCTTTGAAGGTGGTAGAGTTGTCACCCCCATTTTCTGTATTTTCGTATTTATACTCGTATCTGGGTTTTGGCATGTATTTTAATTTTCTCGACTTGCGGAGTTGTGGGTTTTTCTCGTATTTCGGGTTTTGGTTCGGCTCAGTTTTAATTGGTTTGGTTTGATTAGGTTTGGGTTAACATGTATTGGTACACTTTAACCTACACTCTACCCTCAACACAACACAACCACCCTCATTATATCCCCACCTAACTTTCTCTCTCCTCTTTACTCTCCATTAATTTTCTTCTTCTTCTTCCTTCTTCCACACAACACCACACCATAGGCAAGTGCACCTTGCCATCAAATAAGCACCACTTTTTATTTGTCCATTAGCTAGATTAGGCCATGGAGAACAACTTTAGAACTTGACATTTTATGATTTGGAGCTTTCATTCTTCTAGATCTAGGTTTTAACCATTTTCAAAAATCCTTAGTTTTGATCTATTAAACTTTGATTTTTGTATGTTTTGATGCTTCCATATGGAAGAGAATTTGATTTTACTCAAGTTAGAACTTTGAAAATCTAGATTTGGTTTTGATTTGGTCAAGTTATGAAGAATTGAAGTTTTGAAGTTCTTGGAGTTCTTCTTGGGTTGGAGAAGCAGCCCTCTCGGCCTGCGCTCTTTAGCGCAAGGCCGATTGCGCAGCTCACCCTTTGGTGAACTGCGCACCTTCCTTCTCGGCCAGCGCCTTTCATTGCGCATAGCCGATTGCGCCCGGCCTCTTGGGCTGGACCGCGCACCTCCCTTGGCGCACTCACCCCTGCGCAGTTGGCCCTGCGCAACCTGACTCCTGCGCAGTCCACCCTCTGCGCAGCTCATCCTGCGCCATCCCCTCCTGTGCAGTCTAACCCCTGCGTAATTTGATCCCGCGCAACCCATCTGCTGCACCATCCATCTCTGGCGCAGTTGGTACCCTGCGCAGCTCACCCTGCGCAGTTGGCCCCTGGCGCACTTGACTCTTGCGCAATCCAACCCCATGACCCCTTGCACAATATGTCCAATCATGGAGACTTAGTTTTATTCTTATTTTAGCTTGGCTCTTCTATAGCCCTATATATATTGATATTTTATTAGATGTTTTACGTCCATTTTATATCCTTACGCCTTTTGTTATGAACTTGATTTTAGTTAATATGTTTGGAATGACTTTTGTACATGGCATGACATGACAAGGAACTAGCATAACACGATAGTGACCCGTAGTGGTGCACTCCTGACATGACCAACCTGACTTGATAGTGGCCCGTAGTGGCGCACTCCTGACAGTACCCTGACCTGATTTATCTTGATAACTTGATAGTGGCCCGTGGCGGCGCACTTCTGACTTGACTTGTAACTTGTAACTTGACTCGTATAATCAACTTGACACCGTGGGTGCTCCTGCTTGCTTGCTTGTACAATCCACTTGTCTTGTCTCGTATCATGTCTAGGACGTGACTTCCTGGGTACCACGGCCAGGGACTCGCGCTAAATTGGATTAGGCTAACGATTAGATCAAACTAGAACATGGAGAATTCCCAGTCACAGGCAATTTCGTTATCTGGGCGCTTTAATGGACTTGTAGCTTGCCGACGAGTAGAGCACATTTTCAACACACTGTCATGTGTTGCACCCTCTAAGTCACCTAAGGGTACATTTGTCTTCCGGACAATATACCCACCTATAACTCTCAACCCGCGGAAGGATAACTGGATAGTCTGCAGGGCTTGGGACTGGAATTCTCACTTGCATCTTGTTAGTAATTAGGTTTGTGATAACCCTAGTTAGTTAAAGTAGTAAGCCGTAGTATTTGTTTGGCCGATTGCGAATGAATGGTGTCCAGCTCTGTCTAAGTCTTGTCTAGCCCCTGTACCTGGAACTCTTGATCATGATTGTTTGACTTATCTCTAAGGATAAATGAGTAGAGACAGTGAGCTATTCAGGCGAAGGGGTACAATCCTGGTCCTTGTTTGGTTTAATGATTGTAACCTGGCTCCCGGAATGGTTCCACGTCCCTAGTCGTTTATCGCCCTGTGTACTTTACTACTTGTACTTCTTTTATTCTTTATGTTCTGATATGCTGGCTTTTGTTCTTATTTGTGGCCTCCTTTGTGGCACTTGCTCTTTCTGGGGTTTGACCCAGCTGGTTTTGTGTGGCCAGATTTTGGAGCAGCTCCCGAGGCAAGCTTCCAGTCCAATGGTGAATACTAGACGGAACCCGGGCTACGAGTGGGTTTTCCTTTTTGTTTCACCCACTTATATGTAAATTTATTCTTTTGAGGCGTTTAGCCGACGAGCACCTGTTAGCTCGATGCACATTTACTTACTGTCTGCCTACGGGCTGTAAACATGATTAACAAATCCTAGTGTTGATCATGTATGACTGAACTCTTGCTAGTCCCACCATTTTGTACGACTAGCTTCATGATCATCTAATATGTAATATTTGGGACGCCTTATATATATATATTTGATGCTCTAATATCTTGTAACTCTGTTAATTGCTTGAGATTGAGACAATAGGCTTGACCTTAAGAGACTGCTGGCTTGTAGTAAACCCTCATATCTAGACAGCCGTGACCGTATAGTTGAG
Organism: Iris pallida; assembly: GCA_029216955.1. Lineage (NCBI taxonomy): Eukaryota > Viridiplantae > Streptophyta > Magnoliopsida > Asparagales > Iridaceae > Iris > Iris pallida. Next base: position 7,736,375 of record JANAVB010005600.1, read on the forward strand.
ATGTATTCTATTTCAATATACGTAGCTGGCTATGTCTGCCCCCGCTCTCCAGTATTCTGGTTCTGGGGCGTGACAGGGGTCAAGACTAGGTCTAGACGACTATTTCTATTCATTACCAACCTCTACAACCCATATCCAAGTCCATCTTGGACTTCGAAATCCAAATCTTGGCCGTAGGCCAATATCCTATTTTACCCTTAAAAGGGGTAAAATTCTAACTTAGGCAATTATCAAGTTAGCCTACCTACGCCTGGTATTTTGATCCGATCTCCCTAGGGTAGTAAGATACTAACCTATACATACGTTACCTACCAAAATACCTAGGTATAGTGGACATCCAGTCCATGATACGGCCGATTGTCGATATCTTGAATATTTCAAGATACGCAATGGTACGGCGCGATACCGGCGCCCTACGACTCCGATTTCCACTCGGGAGCCTACCCGTAAAATCTAATTCACGTATTCTAACTCCATGCCAAGTTTCAACTCATTCCGACACTCCGAGCTCCGTTTCACCCTCTAACTCGATCTCCTCTATTCCTATTTTTCCCACTTTCCTCCCTATTCTTCTTCTTCTATTCCCTTCTCTTCAAATTCCCCTTCTCTAAATTCTATTCTCCTAATTCATCTTCTTCTAACTCTTCCTCTCATTTCTAATCTTCTTTTCTCTCATTCTTTCCTATTCTCCTAACTTCTTCTATCTTCTTCCTATTCTTCCTTTTCTAATTCTTTTCTAACTCTTCTAATTCTTCTCAACTTCTAACTTCTTCTAATTTCTTCTTATTCTTTTCTTCCTCTTCCTATCTAACTATCATCCTATATATATATATATATATATATATATATATATATATATATATATATATATATATATATATATATATATATATATATATATATATATGGGGGTTAATGGGGGGTAAAATAGGGGCTTAAAGGGCTGGAAAGGGGGGGGGGGGGGGGGGGGGGTTCACTGGCAGCACTGCTGCCAGTGCTACTGCTACTGTAGCAGCTGGAGCTGCTGCTCCTTGCTGCTATTACTGCTATCTTCTTCTTCTTCTCCTTCTACTACTTCCTCATCTTCCTCTCTCTCTCTCTCTCTCTCTCTCTCTCTCTCTATATATATATATATATATATATATATATATATATATATAGGATGATAATTAGATAGGAAGAGGAAGAAAAGAATAAGAAGAAAATATATATATATATATATTTTATATATTTCTTCTAACTTCTTCTAATTTCTTCTTATTCTTTTCTTCCTCTTCCTATCTAATTATCATCCTATATATATATATATATATATATATATATATATATATATATATATATATATATATCATATCATATATATATATACACATATGGGGGTTAATGGGGGGTAAAATAGGGGCTTAAAGGGCTGGAAAAGGGGGGGGGGGGGTCACTGGCAGCACTGCTGCCAGTGCTACTGTAGCAGCTGGAGCTGCTGCTCCCTGCTGCTATTACTGCTGTCTTCTTCTTCTTCTCCTTCTACTACTTCCTTATCTTCTCTCTCTCTCTCTCTCTCTCTCTCTATATATATATATATATATATATATATATATATATATATATATATATATATATATATCCTCCTATCTATCTATATATCTATCTATCCATATATCTATCTATATATATATATATCTACATACACCTATATATATAATCTAATATCCATCCCTCTATCTATATATACATATATACACACACATATAGATATACATATATATACATAGACACACACACATATAGATATATATATGTAAATGCATACACACTCACACACACTCTTCCTACCACACAAACACACACTCACTCTCACACACACCAACACACACTCTCACCACCACTCTCACACACAAACACCACCACTACCATTTCCCCTACACACACACAAATACCTATAAACATATATATATATATATATATATATATATATATATATATATATATATATATATATATATATTCATATATACATATATATATATACCATTCAATATATATATAAATCCCTAATAATCCTTAACCTAGATTTTCTAGGGAAAACCTACAATTTTATGGGCAAATGGTGGAGAATCTTCTCCTCTACAATAATTGTGAAGACAATAAATGGAGAAGAGTAATTAATAAAGAAATAATGACATACCTAAAATAGGTTTCTTGTAGGGAAGAAGGAGTTTGGGAAGAAAAGGGATTTTTAGAGAGAGAGAGTTGTGACTTAGTGTAGAAGAAAGGGAGGGGGAGACTTGCTCTTGGCCGGCCATGTGTGTGTGTGTGTGGGGGGGGGGGGGGGGGGGGGGGGGGTTATTGGGTTGTGGGTGTGATCCAATAACCCTCCAACCCATTAAACTTAGGTTGGGTTGGTTCGGGTTTGTTTCGGTTTAAAATCTAAATACTAATCAAGCTGTAAAATGACTAATTAAACCATGGAAATAGGGTTTATGATTTCTAACCTAATTATGATGGTATGTGGGCCAAGTCCAGCTAGTATGTGGGTCCCACTAGGGTCCAGGCTACCCGGGTCTCCAACTTGAGTCCGAATTCGATAAAATCCAAACCAAACCAAATAAATCCCAAAAAATCACATAAAATACATAAAAATTCCTAAAAATTATAAAACTTGAAAAATGACGAAAATACCCCTAATTCGAAAATTGGGGGTGACACTGTTGGCGACCAACATCGACGTCTTAGTTAAACGTCGCTAAAACCCCAAAAATTAGCGACGTTCTACCTTGGAGTCGTTAAATACGTCGCTGATATGACTTATTTTGGTAGTACCCAGTGACATCAATAAGGCATCTCCAACATCGGCATGAGTCCTACTCTCAGCCAGAACCGGATTACGGCAAGACGGGGTAGATCATAGGCTGAAGTTTGTCAACCAGTGTAGGCGAAGTCGTACGCGAAAATGCAATATGTGGAACCTGAGATAGTTAATGGCAGACTTTGCGCAAAATTCACGAAGGAGGATATGGAAGAGACAGTGGAATACTGGCATAATACCATGGTCGTGTATGTCCTGGGAAGCAAACTATTCTTTGTCTATTTTAGAACATATGCTAATCGGGTATGGAGACCTAAGGGCAGTATGGAATATTTCCCAGAGAGAATGGCTACTACGTACGATTTGGCTTATAGGAAGACGTGGAGCGCATATAGCAGGAGGGTCCATGGACTTTCGACGGACGATTGATAATCATTAAGAAATGGCACATAGGCAACAAATGCGAACATGAACTATTACACATTGTTCCAATTTGGATTCGTTTGCCGGGTCTACCTATCCAATACTGGAGTATTCCTATGATGATGAAGCTTGCTAGTATCATCGGAAAACCAATCAAAGCAGATGATGCCACTGCTCAGAAAATACGGATCGCTTATGCTAGAATATTTATGGAGATTGAACCGTCTATGGAGCTACCGTGGGTACTTGAATATGAGGATCCTGACGGTGAGGTGGCCTCACAAGTTGTGGAATATGAGTGGGTACCGCCTGTATGTAACAGATGTAAGTGCTTCGACCATACTGCCAGAATTTGTTAATTTGCAGGTAGAAAAAATGCATCGATGGAAAGGGGGACCGCTAGTCAGAATCCGCCACACCAGCAGGAGGTGTCATGCCCTAGTCCTAAAATACGCGGGACCAGACCACATGATAATGGCCAGCTACGTATTCAAGCGGACTTCAATCCAACTCGAATACGTATAAGCTGTACATATGGTATCATAATCCATATATCTACTAGTAAACATCCACAACTCTTATCTACAATACTATGAACTACGAGAGAAAATAACTATAGAAGAATGACAAGAAGGCATTAACTGACGATACCTGAAAGAATAATTTGAAGAAGTAAACCCTCAATATCCTATGTCAGATCTCAGTATATACCTGGAAAGAAATCAGGTCCTCAGTGGGACGTAGCAAGATACATAACATGCCGAAATGAAGTACAGTAAATAACATGTGAAGGGAGTAAACATATGATCCAGGAATAGGTAACAGGAAAAATAGTCAGGTGATCAGTAACACTACTACTATGCAGACTATCTAGTCTGTGTGAGATGCACTTGAGGACAATGCATTCGGAGAGTGGAGCTCTCTCTAAGGGATACATGTGTAGTGGCTCATCACCAACTGCAGCAACATCACTAACTAAGCTACAAGTAGCCCCTCCGCCTAGTGGCCATCCTCCCCACCCAATGATATTGTCCGTGTCGCGTCAACGATACGACCAGTCCGACTCTAGAAAGTGATGTCCAAAAGTCCAGTCAACATGTACACAAAAATCCATCATCGAGTAAATATCCCATGAATCATAACCGTGCGAGTCTCCTATATGCCATACAATGTGAATCCATGTATCATGTCCATGTGTCAGCAGGTGTAGTAATGTAAGTATACAGATGAGAGCAGGTGAATCGTAGCAACATGTCCAAATAAACAACTGATAGAAAATACAAGCATATAAATGCTGTAAATCAAATAAGCAAGGTATACTTGTCTGGAGTTGTCCAAACTGTGCTGGGAATGCAGTACCAAGGTCTATCCCCACTATCCATGAGAACCATACTCCAAGCAAATATCTATCAACCCAAATCACAAATAAATATATATCACACACTAAAGTGCATGTATAACTCATAACTCCCACCTAGAGAGCTTTGGTTGTTCTAGTCACCTATTACCTTTGTTATCTAAGTCACTTGTAAGTATATCATCTAGCACTAGGTCACACTAGCCTCTATAATCATTATTTGTTAATAACATAAATTTGCAAGTTATAGGTGTTAACAATGGAGAATGGAATAGTTTTCTGTGATTTATTCATTAGAGGTGACCTCTATTTATAGAGTTTACAAAGAAAGCAAAGAAGTAAAATACAATGGTAATAATCCAAAGAAGGAAAATACAACGGTAATAATCCAAAGAAGGAAAATAACTAACATAAGGAAATTATTCAAAACCAATACAGCTGTGCATTGCTGGCTCTATTGATGGCTGGATATTTCCTTAACACCCCCCTCAAACTCAAGAGGGTGGAGAAAACATATTGAGTTTGGATACTAAAAAATTGAACCGAGCCGAAGGGAGTGTCTTTGTAAAAAAATCTGCAATTTGAGCTTCTGAAGTAATGTAGGGTAGGTGGATTGTTCCTTTTGTAAAATGAGTCTGGACAAAATGGCAGTCAACTTCGATATGTTTGGTGCGCTCATGGAAGACATCATTATGAGCTATTTGGATATCACTCTTGCTGTCACAAAAAAAGGAGTAGACAATAAATGTTCAACGCCCATGTCATGAAGAAGCCAACATAACCATATAATCTCAAACGTAGTGTGAGCAAGAGCTCTGTATTCAGCTTCAGCACTTGAGCGGGCAACTGTCGTTTGCTTCTTACTTTTCCAAGAAATGAGAAAATCTCCAAGAAATATGCAGAAGCCAGTAGTGAAGCGATAGTCTGTGACATCTCCTGTCCAATCGGAATCAGAATAAGCACGAAGAGTAAGCATGGAGATAGAAGACAAGTGTAGTCCTTGATATAAGTTTCCTTCAAGTAGCGCAAGATTCGAAGAACAACTGCATAATAATTAGAGCGAGGTAAAGACATGAATTGACTTACAATATGAACTACATGACTTATATCTGGTATAGTAATAGTAAGATAATTAAGACTGCCTACAACCTGTCGGTACATAGTAGGATCAGAGAGTAAGGTGTCGTCAGATGCATGCAGTTTGACATTCAATTCAAGAGGGGTATCTGCAGTCTTAGTGTCAGTTAAACCTGCTCGAAGAAGTATTTCAAATGCATACTTTACTTGAGAAAGAAAATAACCACTAGAAGTGTGGTCAACCTCTATCCCAAGAAAATAACGAAGAGTACCGAGATCTTTCATCTCAAAACAGGATCTTAAGTATAATTTTAAAGCATGAATACCTTGTAAATCATTACCAGTAACGACCATATCATCTACGTATATGACAAGAATGACGATACCTTGTTAGACGAGCAAAAGAACATAGCATAATCGTGAGTACTCTAGGTGAAGCCATAGTTAGTAATTCCAGTGCAAAACTTTTCAAACAAAGCCCTAGGAGCTTGCTTAAGACCATATAAAGCTCGACGAAGTTTACAAACCTGATGAGGAGAGTGTAGGAGACCAAGGGGTGGTTTCGTATAAACTTCCTCTTGTAGGTCTCCATGAAGAAAGGTATTTTAACATCCATTTGATGTAGTTTCCATTGGCGAACAGAAGCAACTACAATCAAAGTACGTATAGTGGTCATACGGGCAACTGGGGCAAATATTTCTTCATAATCAATACCGTATTCTTGGGTGAAACCTTTAGCAACTAAACGGGCCTTGTATCGATCAACAGTACCATCAGACTTTGTTTTGATTTTGTAAATCCATTTACACTGCACAATAGATTTACCAAGAGAAAGATCCATAATATCCCATGTGTTAGTATCTTATAGAGCAATCAGTTCTTCTTTCATGGCTTGCTGCCAAAGAGGTTCAGAAGAGGCTTCACGGCAGGTTGTGGGTTCATGAAGGGATAAAAGAGCAGATATATAACAATGATAATCCTTGAAATGAGCAGGTTGTGTTTATCACGAATAGGTCGGGTTGAAATTTGAGGTTCTGGATGAGTTTCTGGGGAGTTTGATTCACCAAGGGATGGATTATTTTCTGGAAATGTGATATTAGAACCATGTGCAGGAGGATCAGAAGGTGGTATTATTGCAAGTTCTACTTGAGGTGATATTACCTGCTTAGAATTATCAGATGATGAATCAATAAAAGGATCAAAAAACTGAAAAGAATTAGAGATCTTTGGTTGATTTTTTGGGAGTGAGTAGAAGGGTATCTTCTCTAAAAGGTAACATGCCAAGATATATAAAGTTTTCGAGAAGAAGGATCATAACAACGATAACCTTTTTGTTGAGTACCATAACCTAAAAAAACACACATATATGTTTTCTGGCTGAGTTTATCTCGTCTCTTCTAGGAAGAAGGACAAAATATATTGAGCCAAAGACACAGAGTTCAGAGTAATCAGGAGGGGTCTGATAGAGTCGTTCAAAAGGAGAAATCCCATCGGTAACCAATGAAGGGATGCAATTTATGATGTAAGTGGAGGTGTGAACAGATTCTCCCTAAAAGATACGAGGAACGGAGGATGTGAGAAGTAAAGTTCTAGCAGTTTCCACAATATGACGGTGTTTGCATTCTGCAGCACCATCTTGTTCAGGTGTTTCAGTACATGATAATTGGGGAAGGGTTCCTTGAGTTAAAAAAAATCAAGAAATGGTTTGGATATATATTCTCCTCCAGAGTCCGATCTAAAAATCTTAATAGTTTTTGAAAATTGTGTTTTGATCATTGCGCAAAACTCAAGATATACTTTAAAAAAATCAGAACGAGAGTGTAATAAGTACGTCCATGTATAGCGAGTATAGTCATCAACAAGGAGTACATAATATAGAGCACCTCCCATAGATTTAATGAGAGCTTTGCCCCAAACATCAGAATGCACAATATCAAATGGGCAGAAGAGTTTATACTATTATTGAAAGAAAGTGCAGGTTATTTTGCTAGTTTACAAGCATCACAATAGGGTTCGTTATCTAGACGGACATAGCCAAACAATCCTTTATTCATCATATATCGAAGCCGAGAAAAGGAAACATGGCCTAATTTAGAATGCCAAAACATAAAAGGAGACAAAGTAGATGGATCAACAATTGAGGTACCAACTATTGGTGGGATATTTAGTTTGTCTACGATAAAAAGCCCACCAAGTCTATGGCATGTCCCAACTTGCTTTCCCATCAAGCGATCCTGAATAGTAAATCCAAATAAAAAAAAGTTAATATTAAATACTTGGTCACATAATTGTTCGACAGATAGAAGATTCATTGACAGTTTAGGTACAAGTAAAACATCTGGAATAATTAGATCATTAGAAGTTTTAACATAACTGTAATATCCCAAATTCGTGATACGTATTTAGTGTACGTATACGTGTTTTAGACCCCTATTTTTATTTATTCATGGTTAGTTATCTTGGTTTATTTTGCATTGGCTTGGTTTTATTGGCATTGATAGTTTAATTAGTTTTAATGGTTCATTGGTTTATTTGGGCTTGGTTTATTCCTGGGTTGGTTCGGCTTGGTTTGGTTTGCTTGGTTCATTATTAACCATAGGGGTGAACCCCCTACCTACCACCACCATCTCCCTTTATAACCCACCTAACTTTTCTCTCTCCTCAACTTTCTCATTAACTCTTCTTCCTTCTCCATTAAACCCACCACCAACCAAGAACATCCCTTAGGCAAGTGCAACTTGCTTCCACAAGAGAACCCATTTTTATTGTTCCATTAGCTTCTTCTCATGTTTCTAAGACACATTAGAACTTGTCATTTTCCATTTTGAGGCTTTAATCTTTGTAGATCTAGAAATTAGTTATTTTCGGATTTTGGTGGTTTTGATCTATCAAACTTCTTTGTTTTCAAGTTTTGATGGTTCCATTTTGTAGAGAATTTTATTCTACCCAATTTTGACCTTTGAAAAGTTGGATTTGGACTTGTTTTGACCAAGTTATGGACTTTTGAAGCTTTGGGTTCAACCATGGAGTTCTTGCTGATTTGGAGAAGACAGTGAGCAGTGTGCGCGAGCTTTTTAGCTTGCGTCACTGAGCTGTACGCGCTCTTTAGCACAGCACAGTCTGACTCATACGCTGCTTTGATGAGGAGTCGTATGGAGTACATACGCTGCCTTTTGGAGGCGTATATCTTGCATACGCTGCCTTGATGAGGAGTCGTATGGATCTCATACGCTGCCTTGACAAGGAGTCGTATGGACCTCATACGCTGCCTTGATGAGGAGTCGTATGGACCTCATACGCTGCCTTGATGAGGAGTCGTATGGAGTACATACGCTACCTTTTGGAGGCGTATGTCTTGCATACACTGTCTTGATGAGGAGTCGTATGGATCTCATACGCTGCCTTGACAAGGAGTCGTATGGACCTCATACGCTGCCTTGATGAAAAGTCGTATGGACCTCATACGCTGCCTTGATGAGGAGTCGTATGGACCTCATACGCTGCCTTGAAGAGGAGTCGTATGGAGTACATACGCTGTCTTTTGGAAGCGTATGTCTTGCATAGCCTGACCTGAGCGTAGCCTGACCTGAGCGTAGCCTGACCTGAGCGTAGCCTGACCTGAGCGTAGCCTGACCTGAGCGTAGCTTGACCTGAGCGTAGCCTGACTTGAGCGTAGCCTGACTTGAGCGCAGCTTGACTTGAGCGCAGCCTGACTTGAGCGCAGCCTGACTTGAGCGCAGCCTGACTTGAGCGCAACCTGATGTTTAGGCGCAACTGGACCTGACCCTACTTATCCTGGATCTTCTATAGCCCTGTATATTAATATTTTATTTGATATTTAACGTCCATTTTATATCCTTACGCCTTTTGTCCTGAACTTGATAATCATGAATTTACTTGATATGTTTTGGAATTGATAATTGAGCATGACATGATAGTGACCCGTAGTGGTGCACTCCTGACATAATAACATGACATGACCTGATAGTGGCCCGTCGTGGCGCACTCCTGACAAGTACACTTGGCATGATAACCTGACCTGATATATCTTAAATAGCTATTGCGACGGCTACCTGACATGACCTGACCCGTATAAGTAACCTGGACACCGTGGACGATTGTGCTTGTATAAATAATCCAATCCTGTCTTGCATCATGTCTAGGAGGGGACTCCTGAGTACCACGGTCAGGAGTGCCTACTGAAATGGACTAAGGTTAATGACTAGTATAATTCACTAGATATGAAGAGATGTTCCCCAGTTACAGGCGATCCCGTTATCCCGGCCACAAATATTTGGACTTATAGTCTGCCGACAAGTAGGGCACATTTCTAGCCCACTGTTATGTGGGGCACCCACCATTGTCACTTAAATGATTGAATTCTATTGTCACTCTAATGTATTGTACTCTCTAGATTGTCACTATAATGATTGCCTGGATAACCTGGATAGCTGCAGGGCCTGTGGCTACTTGGAGCATCTTATTGCATCTTGCTAGTAACTAGGATTGTGATAACCCTAGTTAGTTAATGTAGAAAGCCGTAGGCAATGATTGGCCGTGATTGATTGGATGGAGTCTAGTCCAGTATAGTATTGTCTAGAATTGATTGATTGCAAGATTGTACCAGAATGATTGAATGATTGTCACTCCAGATTGATACTATAACGATTGTACTCTATTGTTACTCTAGCGTATTGCACTCTTTATTGTCACTTTTATCATTGTACTCTCTCCTTTTCACCTTAATGATTGTCACCTATCGCAATAAATGATCAGAGACCAAGTTCTGTTCAGGCGAAGGGTTACAATCTCGGTCCTTGTTTGGTTTAAGGATTATAACCTGGCTTCCGGAATAGTACCTTCGTTTTCTCTTCATATATTATCCAGCTATGTTTTATTTAGCATGATTCTCCAGTTCTTTTATGTCAATGATGCTTCGCTTAATTATGTTCTCTGATTGGGATAAGTGCATTGGTAGTGCACAAACCTCAATCTGTGTTATTTATTGTTGTTTTCTTATGTATTGAATGATAATGATTTGTTGGTTTTAGTTCTTAAGTGAAGCCTCCTTTGTGGCACTTGCTCTTTCTGGGGTCTGACCCAGCTGGTTTTGTATGGCCAGATACCGGAGTAGCACCAAAGGATCTCCCTGCTTTCCAGCCCGATGGTGGTCACCAGGCGTAACCAGGGCATCGAGTGGGTTTCTTTTGTTCTCCCACTGTAATATTGTAAATTATTCTTTTGAGGCGTTTAGCCGACGAGCAAGTGTTAGCTCGATTGTACTGACTTACTGTCTGCCTACGGGCTGTGACATGATTGACAAGCCCCGGGGGTTGATCATGTATGACTGAACTCTTGCTAGTCCTCACATTTTGTAACGACTAGCTTCATGATCATTTCGAATATATAATGTATGGGACGCCTTACTATTGTGTATTTGGTGGTCTGATATCTTGTAACTACTATTAGTTGGTTGAGATTGAGACAATAGGCTATTTTATGACCTTAAGAGACTGATGGATTGTAGTGAAACCCTCACATATCTAGACAGTCGTGACCGTATAGCGGTGTGGATTCCATTCCGTTATACGTAGCTGGCTATGTCTGCCCCCGCTCTCCAGTATTCTGGTTCTGGGGCGTGACATGGTTTAAGTGGTGGCCCATGCAGGTCTTGTAAATCAAGATGTGTGAGGGTTTACCGAATAGATGTCTCAATCGGTACTCGCCCTTGATCTCTGCTCGTATCCTCTTGATTCCTGAAAATTCTTGTCCTGATCACATGCTTGTAATCGTTGATCTGTCCTGGTCCTTCCTTATTGTTCCCATGTCGTCTTCTTCAGCGGCATTGAACCTGGACCTGCTGATCAGCAAGGCGGATCACCTCCCATTGACCAGCAGTAACCAGAAGATCAGGCCCAGCACTCAGCAGCAGCCTTCCGAGCCGTGCCTCCTGGAGAACCAGTACCGCCAGTTCAGCTCGTCCAGCCAGCAGGGTCAGAGGATGGAGGATTGGTAGGACTCATCCGTGAGTTGCTTGCGTCCCAAGATCGTCAGGGAGATGCCCTGTACAAAGTAGTACAAGATGCTCTGAATAGAAGTGGACCCCGAGGGAACAGTGCGGTCAACAGTTTTAAGCGCCTGAACCCTCCATTCTTCGATGGCAGCGAGGATGCCATTGCTGCCAATACTTGGCTACAGGATATGGAGGTGATTCTCGAAGCCACGAAGATTCCAGAAGACGAGAAGGTGGCTGTGGTGCGCCTACAGTTATTAGATCTAGCCCGCAGTTGGTGGGCCGCACAAGCAGTGGGATTGGCAACACCTGTCTCCTGGGCAGTGTTCAGCAAGAAGTTCCAGATCAAGTATTATGATGCAGTGGCTCGATATGACTTGCAGACCAGGTTCAGTAATCTTAAGCAGATGGGGAGGACGGTCGACGGTTATGCGGCCGAGTTTTCCAGACTCAGTCGGTTTGCTCCCACCTTGGTGGCAACCAAGTTTGACAGAGCACAGAGGTTCCAACAGGGACTTCACCTGGAGATTTTATTGGCAGTAGAACAGTTCGAGCATCAGACCTATGATGCGGTGTTGCGAGCAGCAAGGAGGCACGAGTATACCTCCCAGAGAATAGTGGACAGGACCGGAGGTCGGAAGCGGTCCCATAGTCAAATGAATCACTCTTCAGCCCCGGCAGCCAGGGCTTTGACTATTGGAGCTCCGAGGCGAGCAGCTTCAGTTACGTCGGTCCAGCACTCAACTCCGACGTACTCTCAGCAGAAACAGAAGCAAGCGCAGTCTTCCGCCGTGGGCTGTTCTTATTGTGGAAAGCCTGGACACGTGGTAGCAGAGTGTCGCAAGGCGTTGGGATTGTGTTTATTGTGTGGAGCACCGGACCATAGGGTGGGGTCCTGCCCTTTCAGAGTTGATTCAGCATCGACAGTATCTAGTCCCTCGGTTAGGGGACCAGCACCAGTACCAGCTCCAGTTCACCAGCAACAACAGTTCCCGTTCCCGAGGCCATTGCCGACTCAGGCCCAGACTTTCCAGCAACAGAACCCGCGGCAGTTTGCCTTAACCCAGGCTCAGGTTCAGAATTGGCCGAGAGGTATATGTGTCCTCTCATCTTGCTTTTCTACCGTCATTATGCGGGGTGCATGACGTATTTCATGTATCCTAATTACAACGGTACATCCCGGACCCGAGCCATATCTAGGTTATTCGAAACTGGTTATTGGTACCAACCTTTTCGTATGAGGATAGGCCCGTGTCCATGTTTGACCAAAGAGAGAGACCTCAAGCTCAAGACTATCAGTTCAGTTCGTGTTTGCTTGAGTTCATCGCTCCTTGGAAGAGTCAAACGTAGGAGTGTGAGGGTGATATCCGATCACGTTATCCCAATCGGCTTGGCTCGTGAGGTGTAATATCTTCCTTATGCCTTACGCTTCGAATCCTTGCTTGCATGAATGATTGTATGATTTATTGGTAGTGGTAGATTGCCTATGATAGGATAGCTTTCCCTTACATCTCTAGCCTCTTGATTAAATTCCGAGGACGGAATTCTTTTAAGGTGGGTAGGATGTAATGTCCCAAATTCGTGATACGTATTTAGTGTACGTATACGTGTTTTGGACCCCTATTTTTATTTATTCATGGTTAGTTATCTTGGTTTATTTTGCATTGGCTTGGTTTTATTGGCATTGATAGTTTAATTGGTTTTAATGGTTCATTGGTTTATTTGGGCTTGGTTTATTCCTGGGTTGGTTCGGCTTGGTTTGGTTTGCTTGGTTCATTATGAACCATAGGGGTGAACCCCCTACCTACCACCACCATCTCCCTTTATATCCCACCTAACTTTTCTCTCACCTCCACTTTCTCATTAACTCTTCTTCCTTCTCCATTAAACCCACCACCAACCAAGAACACCCCTTAGGCAAGTACAACTTGCTTCCACAAGAGAACCCATTTTTATTGTTTCATTAGCTTCTCCTCATGTTTCTAAGACACATTAGAACTTATCATTTTCCATTTTGAGGCTTTAATCTTTGTAGATCTAGAAATTAGTTATTTTCGAATTTTCGTGGTTTTGATCTATCAAACTTCTTTGTTTTCAAGTTTTGATGGTTCCATGTTGTAGAGAATTTTATTCTACCCAATTTTGACCTTTAAAAAGTTGGATTTGGACTTGTTTTGACCAAGTTATGGACTTTTGAAGCTTTGGGTTCAACCATGGAGTTCTTGCTAATTTGGAGAAGATAGTGAGCAGTGTGCGCGAGCTTTTTAGCTTGCGTCACTGAGCTGCGCACGCTCTTTAGCACAGCGCAGTCTGACTAATACGCTGCCTTGATGAGGAGTTGTATGGAGTGCATACGCTGTCTTTTGGAGGCGTATGTCTTACATACGCTGCCTTGATGAGGAGTCGTATGGATCTCATACGCTGCCTTGACAAGGAGTCGTATGGACCTCATGCGCTGCCTTGATGAGGAGTCATATGGACCTCATACGCTGCCTTGATGAGGAGTCGTATGGACCTCATACGCTGCCTTGATGAGGAGTCGTATGGAGTACATATGCTGCCTTTTGGAGGCGTATGTCTTGCATACGCTGCCTTGATGAGAAGTCGTATGGATCTCATACGCTGCCTTGATAAGGAGTCATATGGACCTCATACGCTGCCTTGATGAGGAGTCGTATGGACCTCATACGCTGCCTTGATGAGGAGTCGTATGGACCTCATACGCTGCCTTGAAGAGGAGTCGTATGGAGTACATACGCTGCCTTTTGGAAGCGTATGTCTTGCATAGCCTGACCTGAGCGTAGCCTGACCAGAGCGTAGCCTGACCTGAGCGTAGCCTGACCTGAGCGTAGCCTGACTTGAGCGTAGCCTGACCTGAGCGTAGCCTGACCTGAGCGTAGCTTGACTTGAGCGTAGCCTGACTTGAGCGTAGCTTGACTTGAGCACAGCCTGACTTGAGTGCAGCCTGACTTGAGCGCAGCCTGACTTGAGCGCAACCTGATGTTTAGGCGCAACTGGACCTGACCCTACTTACCCTGGATCTTCTATAGCCCTGTATATTGATATTTTATTTGATATTTAACGTCCATTTTATATCCTTACGCCTTTTGTCCTGAACTTGATAATCACGAATTTACTTGATATGTTTAGAATTGATAATTGAGCATGACGTGATAGTGACCCGTAGTGGTGCACTCCTGACATAATAACATGACATGACCTGATAGTGGCCCGTCGTGGCGCACTCCTGACAAGTACACTTGGCATGATAACCTGACCTGATATATCTTGAATAGCTGTTGCGACGGCTACCTGACATGACCTGACCCGTATAAGTAACCTGGACACCGTGGGCGATTGTGCTTGTACAAATAATCCAATCCTGTCTTGCATCATGTCTAGGAGGGGACTCCTGAGTACCACGGTCAGGAGTACCTACTGAAATGGACTAAGGTTAATGACTAGTATAATTTACTAGACATGAAGAGATGTTCCCCAGTTACAGGCGATCCCGTTATCCCGGTCGCAAATGTTTGGACTTGTAGCCTGCCGACGAGTAGGGCACATTTCCAGCCCACTGTTATGTGGGGCATCCACCATTGTCACTTAAATAATTGAATTCTATTGTCACTCTAATGTATTGTACTCTCTAGATTGTCACTATAATGATTGCCTGGATAACCTGGATAGCTGCAGGGCCTGTGGCTACTTGGAGCATCTCATTGCATCTTACTAGTAACTAGGATTGTGATAACCCTAGTTAGTTAATGTAGAAAGCCGTACGCAATGATTGGCCGTGATTGATTGGATGGAGTCTAGTCCAGTATAGTATTGTCTAGAATTGATTGATTGCAAGATTGTACCAGAATGATTGAATGATTGTCACTCCAGATTGATACTATAACGATTGTACTCTATTGTCACTCTAGCGTATTGCACTCTTCATTGTCACTTTTATCATTGTACTCTCTCCTTTTCACCTTAATGATTGTCAACTATAGCAATAAATGATCAGAGACCAAGTTCTGTTCAGGCGAAGGGTTACAATCTCGGTCCTTGTTTGGTTTAAGGATTGTAACCTGGCTTCCGGAATAGTACCTTCGTTTTCTCTTCATATATTGTCCAACTATGTTTTATTTAGCATGATTCTCCAGTTCTGTTCAGGCGAAGGGTTACATATCTAGACAGCCGTGACCATATAGCGGTGTGGATTCCATTCCGTTATACGTAGCTGGCTATGTCTGCCCCCGCTCTCCAGTATTCTGGTTCTGGGGCGTGACAAGAACCGATATGACTTGCTGTAACAATAGAACCATTGGCAGTATAAATAGTAGGAGATAAAGAAATAGGAGTTAAATATGTAAAGCATTTTGTATTAAAAGTCATATGGTTTGATGCATCAGAGTTAAGAAACCAGCTAGTGGAGTAAGTACCTGAAAAAGCAGAGGCAACAATAGAGTTGTTACCAATAGAAAGAGCCTGTTTGATCATATTTTGAATATCTGTAGTGGTCAAAGTGCTAGGACTGGAGGATAGCAATGCTGTAGGCGCTGCTGTATAGGTACCAGATGTGGTCACCTTCTTTCTGTCTCGCATGTTTCTCAATGTTAAAGAGGTGCAACTCTTAACCATGTGTCCAAATTCTTTACAGTAATTGCATTGAACATTTGATAAATCACGAATAGGGTTTGTAGAATTTACCTTTCGAAAGTTAGCATTAGGCCGAGTTGAAGCAACAAAGACCGAGGGGTCTATATGTGGCATGAGACTTTTATGTGCCTCCTCAGAGATAAGTTTAGAAAGTGCAGCATCTATCGTAAGAAGTAGTGTCCGATGAAGAATAGATGCTCTGCTAGTTTTAAATTCATCACGAAGAGCCATCAAGAACTGAACTAGTCTTGATTCTTCGCGAAATTTTAACCAAATAGCAACATTAGAAGTCCATTTTGGTTCCCTAAGGGCCAATTGATCCCAAATAATAGACATTCACTACACCAAAACATAAAATTTGTAACACAATTTTTTTATCATTGGTAATGGTTATTACTGTGACATTCTCGTAACGGTTATAACCATTACGTTAAGTAAATAACCGTTACTAACATTTTGATTATATAATTTTGTTATTTTTTTTATTATTTGTAACAGTAAAAATTGTGATAAATTGGTAAGTTAGGATGTATGTGAAAAGGAAAAAATAGTTTTACAACCCTAAAAGAAAGCGTCACAGTCACAAAAGAAAAAACTCCCCCAAATTTTTCCAAAGTTTCCCGCACATATTGTTCCATGGTTCCCCCCTCTCTCTCTCTCGATCTTCCTCTGATTTTTGCACAAAAAGAAATCTACTGCTATCCTCCATCACGAACGAAGCAGGCACCATCGAGTCAGCAAAGGTATGTCCACCACCATACCTCTGTTGTCCGAGGTTTGATTTTAGTTTGAGAGTTTGATTTTGGTTTGGGAGTTGGTTTCGCAGGGCATCGACACCACCATACCTCTAGCACCGGTAGAAATGACATCGACACCACCACACCTCCACCCACCCAAAGGTGCTTCCACCATAATCTCGATTTTTTGTTTGAGAGTTTCCTTTTCAGTGTTTTGTTGATTTTAGGGTTTTATCGATTTCTGATTTGAGTGTTTTTATAATTTTTAGGGTTTTAGATTTACCAATCCTCCATGTTGTTTTCTATCAAGAATTGCTTTAGGTTTTGTTGATTTAAGGATTTTGTTAATTTTAGGCTTTCTAAAGTATGTGGTTCTAGATGTTATGCACAAAATAGAAACTCTTGCCTAGTGCATGTTTAAATTGAAGGGACTATAAGAAAGTATTCCTTAAGTAAAAGGTTTGTTGCATGACACATGTTCGACACGACACTTTTTAGACACAACAAAAAGGATCATAATATAGACTATATATAGTTATGTAGAGAAAACGAGGATCTGGCTTAAGATGTTATGCATCATCTATATAGATGATGATGTGATGATGGTTATCTGTAGTTTATATGCTGGTGGAGGTGGTTTTCTGTTTCCCCTTTCGCAACGACTATGTGGACATTGTGGAGAGGTTACAAAGATTGTTTTTGTTGATACTTCTGACACCAATTTTGTTCTGTTGCAAACATTGTAAACAATCTTAATGCTTTTATGTTACAAGTGTAGTTGCTGAACAATCTTAATACTTCTGACACGAATTTTGTTTTGACAAAGATCATGTGTAGTCTAAACTTGTGGCCTCTGGATTTGCTCAAACTATTATACTTTTAGTGTCAAAGAGTAATAGCCTTTGGGGGTGGGGGTGGTTGGGGGGGGGGAGAGGAAAAATTGGGAAACATGGAAAATTCGACAAAAGCTACATTATATTGAAGAGTTTTTACAATGAATCAATATGTGGTACAACAAATGGGATGGTTCAGTATGCTCCTAAATATTCTTTACAAACAAAAAAATGATGCTTGTGAAGAGGAGCCTTCTGAACCACAGGAATAAGACTTGTAAAATAATACTCAAACATTATAATGCAGTAACTAAGCTATGCAGTGTGGTTGTTAACATGACTTTGTCCAATGTATGACAACCTTGAGGATGCTGATAGGAGATGAAAACAATTATATTCATTATCCTCTTGGGAACCAAATTTCTTTTTTTGGCAACCACACTGCATAGCTTAGTTAAAAAGATATCTAAATAAAAACAATTATATTCATTATCCTCTTGGGAACCAAATTTCTTTCCTCCTTATTTTTTTGGCATCCAAACAAAGGAAATGAATCATTTTCCTTTCCAAGACTCCAATTCTGCAAACCAAACGTTACTTGTCATTAGTAGGCTCACACTTCAAAACGGTTGGAGAGAGAACATTTGTTCATATAAGACCGTCTATTTCGTTCAGGAAGATTGTCCATCGTTGAATACTGTGGTGAGCAATCTTGTCGTTATCTTTTTATCATCGTACTTGAGATTTGTGAGGGTTGAATCTGAAACTAAATTTAAATATAGTGGTATCAATCTTGTATTGTTATTGTAACAGAGATTGAAAATTTGTATGGATGACGAAGTCACCACATATATGTACTTTGGATCTTGGTTGGCTCTCGCATAGTGTCACGCCCCGCTCCTATAGGAGCGATCGTCCTCGCTAAGGCGTGATGCCGCACTAGCCTAGATTGCGCTCGTGCAAGGCGGGTTCCATAACGGCCGATTACAGCGGCTGCGACGGGGTCGTCGCACAGAAGTCCCGTGCAGAGACATTGATTTATAGCAGCGGAATTAGAACCAAAACACAAGTTACTCAAAGAAGCTCTTTATTGATATTGAACAAAGGTTACATTGGGGGCGCAAGGCCAATATTACAATCACTCAAGTTCACTCTTCTCACATTTTACAAGTTCACTCAGCTCTCTCTCATCTCTCAATGACAAGTCTTGATCCAGCGGAAGCTTCGGAAGGCGATGTCCATACATTATGTCCTGTATAAGTCTTTTCTCCATGCGGCCGTACGCTTCGAATCGCCAAGGAACTCCGTGCCTCGACGCATCCAAGCGAGCTCCGCGCCACGAGCTTCTACCTGTGCCTGCACATGTAAACTATGTGGGTGTCAGTACCACTGTACTGGTGGAGTGAGCTCCTCGCCCACCCATACAAAACCTACACGTTCATTTACTTTGTGCAGCTTAAAACCCTTTCTCTTGTCTTTCTAGTCTTGCCTTAGGTTCAGTTTTAGGACCCGCGCCTTGGCGCATCTTGTGTGTCAAAACCATCCCGTGCTTGCAATGCCAACGTTACTCATACTTTGCCTCTAGACCACTTCTCGTGCCACAACGTTAACCTATCAGGTCGTGCTTGCCTTTCGGCCAAAATCAGAGGCGCAACTACGCGGTAGTACCCAATTTCCTTACGATCGTGCCATAACTCCTTTGTGTCGTGCCTCGCATTTCGAGGCCGTGCCCAATAACTCACGTAACTTCAAGACAACTGCCCTATGGCCCTTCTTGACTTAACTCAAACCAGTTCAAGTCTAACTCATGTACTCTATCTAACGACTTATCATTCGACGTCACATCCCGTGCCGAAGCACGCCGCCTTCGCCGTTGCCCAATCTTAGGCCCAGACATTGTGTCTTTTCTTTCTGCATACTACATACATATTCAATTCAACTCAATCCAAAGGCATACACGCGGTTAGCCGCTATCTGCCGACATCTATATGAACTTGGTCACTGGCTCCCAGAGCCATAGTGGACTCCTCTTACTTTTATTAGACGGGCGTCCCTTTCAGCGTAAGGTAGCTAGCCCCGCTGCAAGTCCCCGCCTAACCCGTGCAAAGCACAGTTTATCTTTTGTTCCCCAATGCCCGCAACGGTCCCGTGGCCTCGGGCTTGCCGTGCGGGGGAACTTTCACCCTGTCGACAAGTTGCATGTTTCCCAATACCCGCAGCGGTTCCGAGGCCTCGGGTTTGCCGTGCGGGGAAACTCACTTTGTCGACAAGTTGTCCAATGACCATGCAAGACGCGATCGACACTTTCCAAATCTGAGTCCGCCACGACGACCTATAGACGCGGGCATCCTTCTTTCTTCTGAAACCGCCTCGACGACCTATAGTCGCGAGGCCTCGCCGACCTGTAGTCGCGAGCATAATCCTCTCTTGCCTCTTTCTCCAAACTCAATAAATCAACCGTGGCCCGTGTCTTAAAACATTAGGACCGTGCCATCGTGCCTCAATTCGACTTCTGTTCTACGTGACGTTATCGCCCAAGTCATACTTTATATGACGGGCCTTGGAATCGTGGGACTATTTAACCTGTCAACCGCAGAATGAGCGGGACAGCACTTGGAATGACTTAGGTCGACCGGCATAACTTTGCCTAACTTACTCAAGCCTACACTTAACGTACAAAGGCTGCGCCGAGCCTTGCTCCGAGGGAACGTGCCGTGCATGTACTCAACTTTGGACGACCAAGTCATTTGGGTGCTTAGACTTACGCCAGCAGTCATGCGACGCAACTTAACTCTTGGGCAAGTCAGGGCTATGCCAAACCCTGGACGATGGGACCGTACATACTTTATGAAGCATTTATGCGGGCGACGCCTATGACTTAGACTGCGATCATAACTTGCCTACTCAACCAACTTCCTTCTCCCAAGCCACGGGACGAAGGACCGAGTGTCATTTTCAAAGCACGACGTGCATCAATTCTAAGCTGACCATTGGACGTTTTCATGTTCTAACTCGATTCAAACCGTCGGGATTATTCCCTTAGCTATGTGGATGCGTAGCTTTTATTATCAAGCCTAACTTGTGCAAGTTGAAAACACGATTTATTATGTGAAGGCAAAGATGAGGAGAGTTCACCGAAACTACCCCACCTGAGCGATGTCTTCAAACGGCCGTCGCAAGGCCAAGTCCGAACGCCGTCGGCATTTCGATTCCTCCGATTGACTGAGCGGGACGGGGCACTACAACATACACCACTCAGAACAAGTCTCGTCCTCGAGACTTACTGAGTACTTACTTATTGACTTACCACTTTACTTGCCTTTCTAGAACTCTCGCATACACTACGCCTATGCGTTTCCTCAATCCGAGCCACGCTCGCACTACCCTCAATCTTTTCTTCGAATCTCTATTTTAAAATCCTCAACACTTTTCTATTCCTCAAGTCTCACTTGATTCAACATATCACTTGGTTGGATCGTGCACATATTCCAGGCGTCCCCAAAATACATGCATTTCAGCCAAGCCTTGTGATAGAGAATCCGCCATCGCCACTCGAGTCGGATTCGTGCACGTATTCAAGCGTCCCTGATATACGTGCATGTCAGCCGAGGCTCGCGAGTGGTGCCACCATAACTTCTATCGCTTGCGCCGGGACGTCCGCCTATTCGCTAGGCTATGTCTTTTGGCTAAAGTCATTCGTCAGTATTGGAATCATAGTTCCCAAACAACAATATCAACACTGACCCCATCCTAAGGTCAAACCAAGTTGATAGTACGGGTTTTTCTACCCAAGCTCGCATCACTCCGATTTCTAAACATCGAGCATCGATTTCCTACGTACATCCCAACATTCGTCGTACGGGGTCCGAGTCATTCGGTAAAGCCATCCTACAACTCATGTTCAACCAAATTCTCCGACGTATCAATATCGCCCGTTCAACAAGCCATCTTGCATGGTCTATCTCTTCGAACACGTTCGACATAATCTGCCTATCAAACCCTTCCAAGTCAAGCACACTACCACGTAATTCACCGCTAAACCATAATCCACATTTTACATTTCCGAAGTCGTCTATTCCAATTCACGAAACCGATCACAAGGTCGTCTAGCTTAACAACGTGTTGCGCCCCGATCTCACGCGAGTCAGATTAACCGCGGTGGGCATGAATCACCATGCACGCTCCCGCGAGATAGTCATTCTCATCGGGACGTAACTCTTGTTTTGTGTCTAGACTAATTCATTCTCGATGCGCGGATTGGACCTACTCAATCCTCAAGTTCATTTCATTCATCGATCACAAGTCAAAACATCCTCGAATCTTCCTTCGCATCAAACCGACAAGTCGAGACAATCAAAGTTGCCGCGTCCTGATCTTCCGAGTCCGATTGTTCCCGCGACATGAATCACCATGTCAGCGCTCACGCGGAACGATCGCCTCAAATCTGACGCAACGCATGTGCGAGGCTAAAGTTGTGCTCGCGCAAGACAAGAATGTCAACGTTGTGGTTATTCGCGTAACCATCAAGACACCTTCATTTGCATCTAACATTCATCTCAACCAAAGTCCTAAGTATTGCATCCAACCGAACCATAACACTTGCACGATCGTCCTTCGCCGAGTCAGAGTACCCCCGAGTTATCGCATATCGATCTTTGATACGCCTCAATACCATCGACGATATACGTAACCTGACGATCTTCCTTTGCAACCAATTTCGAGTCGTGCGAATGATGTTATCGTCCAACTGGATAGTCTCCTCGACATTCATAACACCAATTCCGATCATTTTCCCTCGAATCATGTACGATATCAATTTCCTCCAACCAATTTCACGTATTCTTCATCCGTCCATCTTAAGTCATCAACCTACTTATTTTCCTCAATTCGCATCGTTCGACATTCCTGAGCCTATCGCATACACCACTCAGGAATGAAGTCATTCAACCAATCCTCAACTTATTATTTGATTCAAAATCGACTTCTTCGAATCCCGCTCGAACCATTCCTCAAAACCCAAGCACACTTATCTATATCGTACCGACGATATCGTCGCTCGATAGCACCCCTATCGATACTCATCTTACTTTACTCAATCGAGTTCAACTCATTCTAGCTCGACGCTAGTCAATTCCCGCACTCGACTTTTCTAAGGTCGACGCAACTTTGGTGTATATGCCCAGCCCGACTTAGCCAAACGTGCCTACGTAAACCATCTTTTTGTTTTCTTATCAAAAACTGTTCACCTATGTTTTGCAAAATAGATAGACTTATTGTATGGACATCCCGTGGGATAATTGAGAGAGAGCGCACCAACGATATCAACTTTGTGGAAGTAACAGAGTTTGCGGAAACAACGAGTTAAAGAATTCAATCGATAGTCCAAGGACGTAAAGCCGTGCTCTGATACCACTATGTCACGCCCCGCTCCCATAGGAGCGATCGTCCTCGCTAAGGCGTGATGCCGCACGAGCCTAGATTGCGTTCGTGCAAGGCGGGTTCCATAACGGCCGATTACAGCGGCTGCGACGGGGTCGTCGCACAGAAGTCCCGTGCAGAGACATTGATTTATAGCAGCGGAATTAGAACCAAAACACAAGTTACTCAAAGAAGCTCTTTATTGATATTGAACAAAGGTTACATTGGGGGCGCAAGGCCAATATTACAATCACTCAAGTTCACTCTTCTCACATTTTACAAGTTCACTCAGCTCTCTCTCATCTCTCAATGACAAGTCTTGATCCAGCGGAAGCTTCGGAAGGCGATGTCCATACATTATGTCCTGTATAAGTCTTTTCTCCATGCGGCCGCACGCTTCGAATCGCCAAGGAACTCCGTGCCTCGACGTATCCAAGCGAGCTCCGCGCCACGAGCTTCTACCTGTGCCTGCACATGTAAACTATGTGGGTGTCAGTACCACTGTACTGGTGGAGTGAGCTCCTCGCCCACCCATACAAAACCTACACGTTCATTTACTTTGTGCAGCTTAAAACCCTTTCTCTTGTCTTTCTAGTCTTGCCTTAGGTTCAGTTTTAGGACCCGCGCCTTGGCGCATCTTGTGTGTCAAAACCATCCCGTGCTTGCAATGCCAACGTTACTCATACTTTGCCTCTAGACCACTTCTCGTGCCACAACGTTAACCTATCAGGTCGTGCTTGCCTTTCGGCCAAAATCAGAGGCGCAACTACGCGGTAGTACCCAATTTCCTTACGATCGTGCCATAACTCCTTTGTGCCGTGCCTCGCATTTCGAGGCCGTGCCCAATAACTCACGTAACTTCAAGACAACTGCCCTATGGCCCTTCTTGACTTAACTCAAACCAGTTCAAGTCTAACTCATGTACTCTATCTAACGACTTATCATTCGACGCCACATCCCGTGCCGAAGCACGCCGCCTTCGCCGTTGCCCAATCTTAGGCCCAGACATTGTGTCTTTTCTTTCTGCATACTACATACATATTCAATTCAACTCAATCCAAAGGCATACACGCGGTTAGCCGCTATCTGCCGACATCTATATGAACTTGGTCACTGGCTCCCAGAGCCATAGTGGACTCCTCTTACTTTTATTAGACGGGCGTCCCTTTCAGCGTAAGGTAGCTAGCCCCGCTGCAAGTCTCCGCCTAACCCGTGCAAAGCACAGTTTATCTTTTGTTCCCCAATGCCCGCAACGGTCCCGTGGCCTCGGGCTTGCCGTGCGGGGGAACTTTCACCCTGTCGACAAGTTGCATGTTTCCCAATGCCCGTAGCGGTTCCGAGGCCTCGGGTTTGCCGTGCGGGGAAACTCACTTTGTCGACAAGTTGTCCAATGACCATGCAAGACGCGATCGACACTTTCCAAATCTGAGTCCGCCACGACGACCTATAGACGCGGGCATCCTTCTTTCTTCTGAAACCGCCTCGACGACCTATAGTCGCGAGGCCTCGCCGACCTGTAGTCGCGAGCATAATCCTCTCTTGCCTCTTTCTCCAAACTCAATAAATCAACCGTGGCCCGTGTCTTAAAACATTAGGACCGTGCCATCGTGCCTCAATTCGACTTCTGTTCTACGTGACGTTATCGCCCAAGTCATACTTTATATGACGGGCCTTGGAATCGTGGGACTATTTAACCTGTCAACCGCAGAATGAGCGGGACAGCACTTGGAATGACTTAGGTCGACCGGCATAACTTTGCCTAACTTACTCAAGCCTACACTTAACGTACAAAGGCTGCGCCGAGCCTTGCTCCGAGGGAACGTGCCGTGCACGTACTCAACTTTGGACGACCAAGTCATTTGGGTGCTTAGACTTACGCCAGCAGTCATGCGACGCAACTTAACTCTTGGGCAAGTCAGGGCTATGCCAAACCCTGGACGATGGGACCGTACATACTTTATGAAGCATTTATGCGGGCGACGCCTATGACTTAGACTGCGATCATAACTTGCCTACTCAACCAACTTCCTTCTCCCAAGCCACGGGACGAAGGACCGAGTGTCATTTTCAAAGCACGACGTGCATCAATTCTAAGCTGACCATTGGACGTTTTCATGTTCTAATTCGATTCAAACCGTCGGGATTATTCCCTTAGCTATGTGGATGCGTAGCTTTTATTATCAAGCCTAACTTGTGCAAGTTGAAAACACGATTTATTATGTGAAGGCAAAGATGAGGAGAGTTTACCGAAACTACCCCACCTGAGCGATGTCTTCAAACGGCCGTCGCAAGGCCAAGTCCGAACGCCGTCGGCATTTCGATTCCTCCGATTGACTGAGCGGGACGGGGCACTACACATAGCGGGTTTGTTGTTTTCGCTAGCTTTGTGAGAATTCAGTCAAAATTTCTAGTGCAAGGTGTGTATTTTCCCTATATTTATAGAAGAGGTGAAAACTATAAATTTTTGGCAACTATACTACCTTTTGTGAGTGTTAGTCCATCCTTGTTGATTGGTGTGTATATATTTTTATATATCAAGCCATTATATTTTAGATTTTCAATTGTACGATTAAACCGTTTTCAAAATGATATAAAATCTTACTAATATTCCTCTTTTTCGTTTGTTAGGTTGATTGTTTGAGAGAGGATATAATTTTGAAAATTTTTGAGTGGCACCCCACTTATATTAACCATATTCGTAGTGCACCCCACATTGTTCCACATATACATAAGTCACCCCACTTCTAACAGAAAACGTCAAATAATAACGTTGGTGGCCTTTAAAACACTTTTCATGACCGTAATACCCCTCCCCCCTTTCCTGTGGTGCTCTCGACCTGCCCTGCCTCGGCCTCTTCGGCCATCGCCGGAGCCGACCCCCTTGACCACCGCACCATCTACAGCCCTTCTGTCGTAACCCCCACCCTCTCCCCGGAGCCTACCAACCTACCATTTTCGACCATTCCCGGCAGCCTCAGCCATCGACCTAGCTCCCCCAACGGACCCTCCGACCAACACAACTGACCTCACCCTCACCACCAGACAACGCCGCCGTGGGCCAACAGACCCAGACCCCTCTGCCGTCTTCTCCACTACTTCCATGCACCACAAACACTACCACCATCAGCAAAAAAAGACCAACACTCACATGGCCGTACTCGACCACCACCCCTCCGTCGCCACAGCTGCCATCACCATCGCCTCCATCAGCCACCACCTGCTGCTGTGGAGGTTCAAATTAATATATACGTACCTTTCTTCCTGATCTGTTGTGCTGCTCTAGCCATTATAAGGCCATCAGAGATATAGGCAGTTGACATGTTCTTCTCGGTGGCTTCATCGATGCAAGCAAGTAAAGATGAAGAAGAGGAAGGAGAAGCAAAGTAAAGCTGGACACCAAACAACCTCAACGTCCCTCCTCCACCCATGACCATGCCTCTTGCATAACTATTGCAAGTTCTTGAATTGTGGCCATTGTTCCCACAATGGGAGCATTTTCTTCCCATACCTATAGCTAGCCAGCCAGCCAAAAGCACACAGTACTAAAGAGAGAGAAAATAAAAGTGTGTTGAGAAGACTGTCTATGCTGGTCTTCTATGGTTGGCTTGGACTGCAGGTGGTATTAGTAGTAGTATATGTGGATACACTTGGGGTTGTCTTGTCCTCTTGTATGTATATATAGAAAGAAAGAAGAACAGTATGTACTGTTAATATTGTCGATCCAGCTAGCGCACTCTGTCTGTCTGGTATATATAGAACAATATTTTCACGTGTTCTTGTGACTGGCATGTGGGCCATCCTGGCCATGTATGTGGGATTCAGCTGCCATCACCATCGCCTCCACCGCCTGGCCACGCGCGCTCCGCCGTAGATCTACTGTGCCGCTCGCCGCGACCCCGTTCCCCAAGCACCGTGCTTCCCTGGCCAGCTCCGGCTATCCTCTGAACCTTGCCGATCTTAGCGCGGTCCAGATCCGCACCGGCGACTACCTCCAGTGAGCTCCACCTGGCCGGATCTGACCCCGACCACCGCCTCAAGTTCTAGATCCGCCGTCGTGCCACCGACGGCTGCTCGGGCCTTGCGCCGACGAGCATTGCTGTCGCGCCATCAGCCCGCGTTGGTGCTGCATCATAGCGTTCTCTCCGCCTCCACCTTCTTGGCTGGCGTTTTTGAATATAAATTGGAAATTTTCCTTCCACTCAACAGCAAGGAAAGGGGGGAGGGGTATTACCGTCATGGAAAGTGTTTTAAAGGCCACCAACGTTGTTATTTGACGTTTTTTGTTAGAAGTGGGATGACTTATGTATATGTGGAACAATGTAGGGTGCACTACGAATATGGGTAATATAAGTGGGGTGCCACTCAAAATTTTTCTATAATTTTTTGCTATCATGTCAAGAGCGATTCCAAAAGGGTGGATAAAAATTCCACATAGAAATAAGTCTGAGTACAAAGAGGGGGTTCAATTTTTATGGAATTTGCAATGAAGCACTCACTCCCCGGACTTACAACATGTAGTTGCCCCTGTAAAATATGCAAAAATGCAAAAAGAGCTTCTTTTGAAGAAGTTAGAAGGCATTTGATCATTAATGGTATGCTTCCGACATATGATGTTTGGTTTCTTCATGGGGAAAAGCCGGGCATGGATATGACAGTAGGTCCTAAACAACAATTTGTTGAAGAGCATCATACCCATAATCAAGTTCTAATTGAAGATACAGGGCATCGATATGACGGGAATGTGTTGGAGATCCTGGTTGATGATGCTTATGGTGTACACAATGAGGCTCCTGTTGGTGAAGGTGGTGGTGCGAATAATTCTCAAGCAGATACAGTGCCTGAAACTTCTTTTGCTTATGGTCTTGACCATGTCGACAAGTATTATGAATATAAGAGAATTGCAAGCGAGAAATTATATCCTGGTTGTGAAGATGGACACACAACTCTATCTGTAATTGTAGAGTTGCATAACTTAAAGAAGAAGTACAATTGGTCGGGAAATAGTGTGACAGAATTGTTGAAGTGTTTGACTGAATGGCTTCCTAAGGGGAACACACTCCCTCACAAGTATCCCATAATGAAGCAAATGATGAGAGATTTAGGAATGAAGGCAAAGTGCATCCATGCATGCGAAAATAATTGCATGTTGTATTGGAAGGAGTATACAGATGCAACTTCGTGCCCTCAATGCCAGACGCCTCGATTTAAAGTTAAAGAAAAAACGAAGCCCGAAAAGGTTAAGAAGGAATCAAAAGAACCGAGAAAAGTTTTGAGGCACTTTCCTCTGATTCCAAGATTGAAGAGATTGTACACAATACCATGGATTGCTAAAAAAATACAATGGCACAAGGAAGTAGAGCCTTCATGGGACTTAATGCGACATCCTTGTGATTCAGCAGAATGGAGAACACTTAAATGCAGGTGGCCAGAGTTTGCTGATGAGGGACGGAACGTTTGGCTTGGTATAGCAACCGATGGATTCAATCCACATGGTGTTCTATCTGTTAATTACAGTTGTTGGCCTGTTTATGTTATTCCATACAATTTGCCGCCTTCATTATGCATGAAATCACAGTTCCAGATGATGTGCTTATTAATTCCTGGGCCCAAAGCACCAAGTCAAGATATTGATGTTTACTTGCAACCCCTTGTAGATGAGATGAAACAACTTTGGAAAGGAGTGTCTGCATTTGACATGGACAGACGACATACTTTCACTTTGAGAGCAATGTTGTTATGGGGGATCCATGATTTTCCAGCATTTGGGAATTTATCAGGTTGTGTAACACATGGTTACAAAGCATGTCCTATTTGTGCTACTGAGACGGAGTCTGAGAGGATTGGCGAGAAGAACGTGTACACAAAGTATAGAAGATTTTTGAAGGATGATCATCCATTCAGATCAGTCAAACGTGGATGGTATAAGACTGGAGAGGACAGACAACCTCCGTCACGTTTGAATGGAATGGCCCTTCTGCAAAGGCTTGACCGCATCAACTATATACCAGGTAAATTAGTGAAAGGTTTGGGCAAGAAGCGAATGGCATTTGAGGGTGTTGGTGGTGGTGATGATGATGATGATGATGATGATGGAAATTATGATGTCAATGAAGAAAGACCAGCGTGGTATAAAAAGTCTATTCTTTTTTCTTTGGAATATTGGCAATCTCATAAAGTACGACATTGTATTGATTTGATGCACACTGAGAAGAATGTTGCTGAACATTTACTAAATTTGCTTTTTGATAAAAAAAGGGCAACGAGATTCGGGTTACGCATTGGACAATGCTCAAAAGCAGCAACTTTGCCTAGTCTTAAAAGGCTTAAAGCTTCCATCATGATTTGCATCTAACTTGAGCAATCTTGTTAGTCTTCAACCACTCAGTTTACATATAAAGAAGTCACATGACTACCACATCATCATACAATATTTGTTGCCAGTCATGCTTCAATATGCATTTCCAAATAATCGTGACCTTAAAAGAGCCATTATGCAAGTATGTCTATACTTCAACATATCGTGCTCAAAGATCCTAGATCGTAAGCATGTCCAAGCTGCAAAAGATATGATCGCTGAGGCATTATGTGTGTTGGAGCATTATTTTCCTCTTTACTTTTTTGACATCAGTATCCACCTAATGGTGCATCTTGCTGACCAAGCTCTACTTTGTGGACCTACGAGATATATATATTTGGATGTATCCATTTGAAAGGTGAGATGATTATCTTGTTGTAACGTTATTGATTTATATGAAAACTAACTTGTTTAATTGCTCTATTTGATAAGGTCTATGAAGGAGTGCAAAGATATTCCTAGTAACAAGCGTTATGTTGAAGGGTCGATTGCCGAGGCGTATCTTATTTCAGAGTCAGTTAGATATGCCATGGAGTACATGCCAAATCCACGTGATGGTAATCATAGTTCAACTCACGCATCTTATCTAGTTGAAAATGGTGATGATGTGTATGAGCGCTCTATTATAGAGGGTAAAATGATTAAGTTAACCGGGGTACAATGGAGACAAATTCGAAGATGGATAGTTTTTAGATTGGAAATACCAAAACTAGCAGAGTACTACAGGTATCACTCGTCTTTGGAATAAAGAATTGTTAAAAAAAATCTTTTCTATTTATATTTTATTCAGTTTAAATGATTTTCAGTTTTTATCATTCGACTTTGGAAACTACGTCCCGTGGTAACACTAAAGAGGCCGAAGTAGTAATACAATCCAAATTCATTGATTGGTTGCACAAAAAGGTGTGTATTTAAATTGTAATATATGTCTCATGTACTTGATGTGGTGCTAGTTAATTGCGATTACTTTATTGCTTTACTAGTTAATTGAAGAACAATGTATGGATGGAGAGCTCTGGCGATACATTAGTAGACCAAGTCGGCAAGCCAAAGCATATATTAAGTACAGGGTCAATGGCTACATCTTTTCTCCCCTGAGTTACGACGACAAGGTTGCAACACAAGATAGCGGCGTTTGCATGGATGCAATCACCACATTCAGGGCAAGTTCAAAAGACCAAAACCTTAAGGATGATGATACTACTTGGTATGGGATCATCAAAGAGATAATAGAGGTTGATTATTACGACTTTCACCATGTTGTGTTTTATTGTGATTGGGTGAATGTTGGAGATAAGACTAATGGTTGTAAGTTATGCCCAAACTCTAACTTGTTGATGGTGAATTTAAAAAAGTTGAAGAGCACTGATGGGGAGTATGATGAGCCAGCAATTCTTACATTTGAAACAAGTCAGGTTTTTTATGTAACAGACATTCAAAATCCTGATTGGTCGGTTGTTCTTCGTTCTCCAAAGCGAATGACTAATGAGGTTGATGGGCTGAATATACCAAAAAATTTCCAATCCTGTATTATGGAACAACCTCATTTGGCTCCACTATTAAAATGCATTGGGAAAAAATGAATATAATACAAGTTTGTTGCTATTTTTGGCATTAATTGACTTTTGTTTCCAGACTTTATTGTACAATTGACTGAGTTATATCTATATTACTCTCTTATTGTTCATGTACCATATTAAACTGTTTTATTTGCAACCTGGAAGGAAATCATTTGTAGTATATTATATTACATCTGTAGTACATTATAGTACATTATAGTACATTTGTACTACAAACTGAGAAGAGAGGGTGTGATACTAGTAGCAGTAACATGTTTGTGACATTAATGTAGCAGTAACATGTTTGTGACATTATAGTACATTAATGTAGCAGTAACATTATAGTACATTAATGTAGCAGTAACATGTTTGTGACATGTTTGTGACATTAATGTAGCAGTAACATGTTTGTGACATTAATGTAGCAGAAACATGTTTGTGACATGTTTGTGGCAGTAATGTAGCAATAATGTACTGAGAATATTATAGTACATTATAGTACATTAATGTAGCAGTAACATGTTTGTGACACAAGGG
The DNA here is from genome assembly GCA_029216955.1 of Iris pallida. Taxonomy (NCBI): domain Eukaryota; kingdom Viridiplantae; phylum Streptophyta; class Magnoliopsida; order Asparagales; family Iridaceae; genus Iris; species Iris pallida. Next base: position 7,768,137 of record JANAVB010005600.1, read on the forward strand.
GGGCTTCCTGTCCTCCTGGTACATGACAGTGTGTAGGCTGCCTTAGGCCTGCAGTAGCATAGAAGAGAGGGTGTGATACTAGTAGTGAGTGTATCACTAAGCTGAAACATAACTTTGCCCCACATCAGTCATTGTGTTTGTTATGTGAGAATGATCGAAGAAGGGTATAGGAAACATAACTAGAAGTGAAGCTTTTTCTCCTCTGGTTCATCATTGTCTTAAGCTTAAATCCCCTGATATCATGTCGTGATGTTGCTTGAATCAAGTAGGAAATGGAGGAACGAGAAACACAAAATATATTTTCTTCTTTTTGGTGTCTGTTATGTTTTCCTCGCTTAGAGGTAGTGCAAATGAATATAGGCAGATCAGGAACTTCTCGTTCTTTTTCATGTTCTAACGGTTATCATGCAACAAAAGAACTAGTTCTTGACTGAAGACGACAATAAAGATGTCCGGTCGAATGGACTTTCATATATCAAAAATATTTGGTCATCAGGGATAGTAAGTTCAACAGATGCAGTGTTGGCTCATGTTCAAACCCAGATGAACTTGGCGACGAGGAAAATGCCTGTGGTTTCTAGGGCTGTACATCAATCAACTAGTGCATAACTGTATGTACATCCACCAAATTTGAAAACCTCCTCAATTACTATGTCCTCACACTTCCTTCTACATAGATATGATAAATTTTGACAAGACAGGAAGATGAAGAAATGCTATGTTACATGGTCAAAGAGTTATTCAGTTCGTGATCATCTTTCGAACATGATAACATTAAAAAGAATCAAAACAGAAAAACAACTGAAGGCACATTCCTTCTGATCACCATCTTATATCCCAAAAAATCTTGTCAGTACCATTGTGCGGGATGATGATGCGTATTGTTTGGCTAGAAAATACTAGCTCCACTTCTCAGATGTGCTGTTTGCCCTATGAAAAATAAGTCGATCGGCCATAAGAAATTCACAAGAAATGATGAATATTGTCAGAGGTCAAACTAATGCCTATTTGCCAATTTAAATTCTAAAAGCACATGAAATCAGATACTAAATTAAGGAAACTCAAATTCAGGGTCAAGGGTATACAAAGCGATACATATGCACTATATTATCTAACATTACAAGCTCTGCTGCATAGACACTGGCTACGACCAAACACATAAACGTTAACGACTTTGGTGCAGACTGTGTTGTGCATGAATTCTTATCCGACATTGATTTTTGGAGTTTCATGATTCCCACAGTACATGAAATTATTTTCTCGGACTTGTGTATCTTGTAATTGATGAGCCACATTTCTGTTGTAGTGTTGTATTATTGAGCTTATTTTGAGCTGCATATTCCATACTATGGTCACATGAGACTTTGCCTGCAACCATGCATGTGTAGTAACCTTAGCAAAAACATATCCTTCTTTACTAGCAAGATGTTAGTCCTTTTGGCGATAATGCTCTTCGTGCTGAACTAAACATTTGCTATCATGAGATTTCTGAGTTGTAATTTGTTTACTTTTCCATGATACATGACCATAATTCAGGATTATTGTTGTATAATCCTGAATCTTTAACTTAATTCCTCTTGCAGTGACTGTGACATTATCTCCAAAACGACACCCTGTAAGTAAAGATTAAATCAATGTCTCTGAGGATTATAAATCCAGATTCCTGTGTTATAAAGAAGCAGATCTTTATAGATACTTTTTTTTGTATTTCTTGCAGTATACATCACGTTGATATTGCTGACATTACATTGGATATGACCCTCAATGGAGCTGAAAGGTAGAAAAGGGTTCAGATAGCCGACAACAAAATTTTGGAATAATCAATTTCACTGATTAATCGATTGCTCATTTTCAGACAGGAAAGTTCATCTCTGACAGCGTGAAAGAACAAACTGAGCAGGTAAATTAGGTTATTGCTAACTTCAATATGAGAAGTTTGTGGCAGTTCATTTCTTAATCATGTTAACTGATTTAAATTTTTATCTTAGTACATTAGTTGAAGAGGGTTCTTGGCTGTATTTGACCGTCCACTGGATAAGGGATCATCTACGTGTATTTTGTTAACAAATATGCAACCTTAACATACTTTTTCAGGAGAGTAACACCTTTTTGAGACTAAAAGCAATGTGATCGGGATAGTACATTGAGGACAAGTGTCTGTCAATGTTCCAGTTAGCAAGTGTTGTTCAACACTAAGGAACCACAAATGTTGCAACAAAGATTATCTTGTATTTCTGTTTGGTGATTTCAGCGAACCCTAAGATCATTTCATTCTTAGTATGGAAAACAGTCCCTTTCTTGGAAAATTGTCCAACGCTAACTAGGTTATTTTTAGTCTATACTGTGACATCCACTATTTTTGGTGTCTCCAAACAAGCCCAGCAATTAGCTGTGATAGTAACACCACTGTTGATGCTTGCTTGGCATGCTATTGGGCTCAAATTTTATCCGAAGCCAATCCCAACTCACAACCTATAAATGCTTGTTTGATATTCTGAGTCAATGAGCCTCCTCTTATGCATCATACTACCTGTAGTATTGTTACTCTCCTTGTATGCTACCTCTTTATTTTGATATTGTTATTGGTCTAATGTGTTGATGAGTGCAGAATGTCATCCAATCCTAGTGGAACACAAGCCCTCCTCCATCAAAAGACAAAAGATACTTGCTCCATATTGAAGCAAATGGTGTTATTAGAGGTAAAGACGAAACAAAATGGAGTAGTAGATATGGAAAATATATTCGAGCTCACATCCCAATTGGTTATGATGACTGGAGGAATGTGGATAAGGTGTACACTGACGCTCTTTGGAATTCTTTGATGGTAAATCACTCTTTTGTTTTACTTCTTTACATATATTTTGAGCATTTTATGTAATTATTTCAGCTACTTAAAGGATGCCTTATATGCTTTATTGTTGTTGTGGCAGACGGAGTTTGAATTCAATATTGATCCCATCCTTGCTCGACCACTATTGGAAGCAAAATTTCCACAATTTTTAAGGACAATGAAGTATCACCTACGAGCCACAATCAAGAACAAAGAAGGCATATACTTACCGAAACCTCTAGCACTAGCTCAATGTCCTGATGATATAGATAAAATCTGGTGGGAGAAGTTTATCGAGAATGAGTACACTCCAAAGAAGATTGAGCAACGCAAGAAGAATGCTGAAAACAAGGCCCAATGTAAAATCTCCCATGCTCTTGGAAGGAAAAGTTATAAAAGAGTATACGAAGAATTGGTGTATATTATACCATAATTTTACTCCAAAAAATATTGATATTGTTATTTTCCATGCTCTTGGAAGTACTGTTTTTAATTCCTACTTGTACTTGTAGGAGGAAGAACATCCTGCGGAGGGTGTTACACGGTCAGAAGCGTGGAAGAGAGCCCACAAAAGTAAGGCTACTGGAAATGTGCTTCCATGCGCATTGGAGAAATATGTAAGTACAAAATGAGGTTCTATTTGTATAAAATGAGGTTTCATATATGTTCTGGAAATTTGCCACCGGAAGTAGTTTATTTATATTTTTCTTAAATATCAGTTTTAAATATCAGTTTTTTATATCAGCTTTTCAAATCTTTTTAGCCTCCTTAAACTCATATTTTTCTTATAACATGTCAAATCACAGAATGAATTAGAAGCAGCAGAAAAGAGACAAAAAGAAGCTGCAAGTGCGAGTGGTCATGATGGTGTGTCAAGCCTAGAAGACCTTGAGACTGACCCTATTGCTGAAGTTTTTGGAGTCGATAAAAAGAGTCGTTGTCGTGCAGTTAGCTCCACATCCTCGGTGAAGCAAGTAAAAATTAGACAAGCAGCAAAGGCAATAGCCAGCAAAAATACCAACCCAGAGGTTCTCCAAAGGTTGGATATTGTTGAGGTTATGTTACGGGAATTGCTCACTCGTGGCGACGCTACACATCAGCCCCAAAATCCAACTTTTACTTCTGGAACGCCCGAGACAGAAGGGGCGTCTAACTCCGTGCATATCAGTAAAACTACAGGAAATTTGAATCCTGTTTTGAATACCGTCGGTCGTGTCCCTAGTAACAACAATAATAGTCCTGTTGTCCATGGTAACAAAAATAATGGTCATGTTGTCCATGATAACAATGATGGACCGGCTCATGGAGGAAAACAAAATGTTATTTTACTTGGACGGGAACAAGAGGATGTTGCCAAGGGATTTATAGCATCTCACACTACCTGTCATGGAAGAAAAGTGCAAGATGATGAGAAAATTGTTTATGTGTCCGAGGTGATAAAGCCAGAAGCAACAGTTTATGATGGTCCACAAGATGGAATATCTTTTCTTTGTGAAATAGCTGATGGAGGTTTTCTTGTTTGGGGAGCCAAACGGCTCAGGTATTTGTGACAACAGGTATATATATACAAACGATAAGTATGTGTTGATAGTAAAGTGTTTATGTGATTATATTGATCTTGAGCTTCCTTTATGCAGTATGGAGCGCTTCGGAGGAAGGTTGGTGGTGTACTTTTGGAGGTACACTAAATTTGATGAGAAAATATATTTCTAGGCACTTATTACTATTTAATGGTTCCAAAATTAGAACTAGCACAACCCCTTTCTTCTGGCTATTTGGCATCTTGCATTTACCAATATTCTAATTTCAGCCAACCTTATTATTTTGACATGTAATATGTTAGTTGCTCAACATTTGACACAATATTGCTTGTTAAACAGGCCGACTAGTTAGGTTTCTTTTCACTTCCAAGGATATTTCATGAGCACATATATATAGCACTCTGAAACCATCATGAATGTTAATTAAGGAGAGTGCTCAAAAAATTAAATAGGATTATTGAGGTGAAGAAATAGTCATTTTGATGATCCTGCCAATAGAAGATCAACTTCATTAACACAATTTCAGTTGCTTAGTAGTTTAAAGCATGTACATTTCAGTTGCTTAGTAGTTTAAAGGCTGCAGGCATGGCAAGACTTAGTAGTAAAATAGTTTAAAGGCTTAGTAGTTTAAAGGCTGCATGCATGGCTATAATTCATCTGATCAAACTATTTTACTGATCAAGTTGATCAGTAAAATAGTTTAAAATAGTTTTTTAAAGGCTTATGTAGTTTAAAGGCTGCAGGCATGGAAAGGCTTAAAACCTCTCTTTAAAGGGAGAAACCTCTGTTTATTCCTAAGGATTTTACTGATCAAACTATTTTACTGATCAGTAAACTGTTTATTCATGGAGATGCATGCATTTTGATCTACTCTACTCATTGGCTTTGTTGTTAGCTGGTGCTATTTACATGGAATATGTGACTGCCCCCGTCTAGTGACAACTTCCAAATATTTTCACTAGTATTTGAGACGTGCTTGAAAAGCAAAAAAGTTGAATTAGTAAGCCTTACTAATATTTGTCTATTGCATTATCTGACTTGTATGTTTTTTATATTAAATATGCTTTACATTTGATCTGTTGAAGGCATCCAGTAGAGTCCTTCATACATGGCTGAAAGAAACCATATGTACCGGATGCTGATGTTTTTATAAACAAAATATAGTTGTTTATGTCAATCCAAAAAGGATGTGTCTCTCTCTGATACCAGAAAGAATTGTTCAGATTTTGATGGAGATGCAGGTGAACCTACATGAGACTAACCAGCTACAGATTAACCAAATATTATTCTGATGCATTTGGCAGTCTTAGTTTTGTTTTCCAGTTATGCTCAAACCTTCTTTGTAAACTCTTTTAAGATTGGAATATAGACATGAGAGCTAATTTCTCAAGGACTACAAAGAGGCATACAATTCATGATACCTGATTATCAATTGGAGTTTGGCATCATTAGTTGAGGAATTCTGAAACTCAGAATTCAAACAAATTTCTTCCAGCAAATAGCTGATATCCGGGTTCTGCAACCAATATGGCAAAGTATGTTCTAAGCTTCTCCAGCTTTTGCTAAAATAAAGAAAATTGTTCCAGCACATATATCAATCTAGCTTGTGCATGTTCCGAGAAGTTTCTAGTTTCTCGCTATCCCTAGTTTCATTATCAGTAAAATTTTCAGCATTAACAAAAGGCGTACTAAACAAGCTGTGTTGGGATAAAGTTTTAAACTCACTTTTTTTTTAGTTTAAATGGAGGAATGGACCCAAAGAGTGTTTGCCATGTTATACTTGATTTGTTTGTTTCAAAAAATTTCAGTTTGTCATATGTGAAATTGATCAGTAAACTATTTTACTCTTACAGATTTACAGTTTGTCATATGTGCAAAGAACATGTGCTCACATGTATGTTTTTCCTGAAACTTCTTTTACTAGTTTGCACGCTTTTTAATTTGATACTTCTTTTACACTTACATGCAGGAATATGTACAGTTTTAGCATGGATGCAAGCACTTTCATTCTTCCTCAAGAGAGCCTCGTCTTGATTATCCAAAAACACAAGAGTTTGAAATGTTTTGTGGTTTGCTTCATGCATCTAGAGCCTTGTTTTGTTGTCATTGAAACCAACAATGGAATGTTTCCTTACTAAAATATTAATGTATGGATGCTATTGAACATCCTGTGGTTTAGTTGCTTATTTTTCAAATATTATGTGGTTTAATTACTAATTTGAATGGTTGAATTGTTATTTGAAATTATGTGGTTTTGTTTCTAGTTTGGAATGGTTGAATTGTTATTGCAAATTATGTGGTTTAGTTACTTGCTCGGAATTGTTATTGAAAATTTTGTGGTTTAGTTATTGGTTTGGAATGGTTGAATTATTATGAAAGTAAAATATTATGAAATTGGATATGTTGTTTATTGTTTAGTTACAAGTTGAATGTAGTTTTTTTATTTTATTTAAATAGTCCAATTGTAATGGTTATAACTGTGACAATTAGTGGAGAATAGTAACGAAAAAAATAATGTAGTCACAGTAAAAACTGTGACATTAATAACTGTGACAAATGGAATATTGATCACGGTTATAACCGTCACATAAATGGACTTCTCTAACGGTTATAACCGTTACCACAAGAAATATTTGCCACGGTTATAACGTTACCAAAACAAATATCTGTAACGGTTATAACCATGACAAAAACAAATATTTGTCACGGTTATAACCGTGACAAAAAACAAATATTTGTAACGGTTATAACCGTGACCAAAACAAATATTTGTAACGGTTATTACCGTGACCAAATAATAACCACGCCCCACTAGTAACGGTTATTACCGTGACAAAAAATAATTGTCACGGTAATAACCGCGGGTAATCGCCTATTATGCTGTAGTGATTTCAGAATATAAATCCGAAACTGATTGTTGTTTTTGTTGCTTTAAAGAACGTATATCCTGTTCCAACTTATATTTTTGTGCAAAATTGGTGTGGATATACCTATGTGCCAAAAAATCCCAAGTATCATTTGCGTTTTCAAATCGAGCAAGTTGCATACTGATTGATGGTGTAATAATTCGTAATCCACGTAAGAATTTTGTTGGTGTTAATATCCCAGTCAGCGAACTTAGCATCTTTTGCAGTAAGACATATTTCATCACCATTTATATATTTCTATAGACCTTTTCCTTTTAAAAAACTTCTCATAAGAAATGACCAATGGCTATAGTTACTACCCTCGAGTTTAACCGAAATAAGTTGGCTTGATATGTGTTCAGAAGCCATTTCTTGTTTTACCTAAATAATAAAAAAAAGGAATTTAAGAAGAGAAAAAAAACTGATAATAAAAAATATAGTTAGAATCTATACACTCTATATTAAAAGTTTAACACTATATGCAAAAAAATGATGTGAGACCCTCAAGAGTAACAATGTTTTTTTTTCAAGTGTAAAAAGATGTGAGACTCTCAAGTGTAACAGAACAAAAATAAAGGTGATGTGAGGATTGTGTTCACAGGCGATGTGAGGATTTATGAGGTCCACGTGAAGGTGACAGTGACTTTTTTGTGTTTAAAGAGAAAGGAAAGTACACACAAGAAAAATCTATAACACTCTCCTTTCTTATTTCTTGCTTTTGGGGCTGCTGGTCTTTGGAAAAAAAAAGTAAGAGCACAAAACCGATAAAGATGGCATATAGTGAAAAAGAATGTAAGAGCACAAAAAAAGTCTACAACATACTCTTCTCAACGGAGAGGATCTGGCAGCAGAGGTCAGCCGGTCGTGGATCAGAGGAGGGAGGCGGTGCTCGGGAAAGAATGATGACAAAATAGTTAAAGCCAAAGCTCTGATACCATGTTAACAATGGAGAATGGAATAGTTTCCTGTGATTTATTCATTAGAGGTGACCTCCATTTATAGAGTTTATAAAGAAAGCAAAGAAGAAAAATACAACGGTAATAATCCAAATAAGGAAAATAACTAACATAAGGAAATTATTCAAAACCAATACAGCTGTGCATTGCTGGCTCTATTGATGGCTGGATATTTCCTTAACAATAGGTTCAAAATATCAAGCTTAGTATCTCGTTATTCGTACAACGAAACCTACGACACACAAATCGAGACAAGATGATCGACTGCAAGGTTAACAATCTTATCTTTGCGATCTATATGGTCACTTTGTCAATTTCAGCGATGTGAGATTACTGGAATCGACTGATCCCAGTTTCGACGTACGAATTTCGAGATACGAACATAATTAGGACTTAATTGTAAGTAAGGGTGATACATAAAAGAAAAACTACAGACGTCATCAGATGATGAAACAAACATCACGAACGTGTCCAGAATGGTCAAATTAGCTATGATAGTCATCCCATAAGTCCAATTTGGACACAGAGGCAAAATGGTAATTTCGGATCAAAACGATATCTGCCGTTGAACCCGCTTTGTACTGAAAAACGTGCTAGGATAAAAGTCCATTAAAAATAGCAAATTATATGTTCACGAGTCGAGAATGACGATACGAACCCAATGGTATATCCAAAATTGGATTCCGATGAGCCGATCTCAAAATGACCCGTTGACCCGGACATTGGGATCCGGTTTGCACGAAAATGCGTACCGAAGCCAAAGTTCTCTAAATCTAGCAAAATATATGTCAACGAGTTCAGAATGACGATACGAACCCAATAGTATATCCAGAATTGGATTCCGATGAGTTGATCTCAAAATGGCCTGTTGATCCGGACATTGGGATCTAGTTTGCACGAAAATACATGCCAGGGTTCATGTCCTTCAAACTCATCAAAATATATATAAATTTTAGACAGAACGACACCACAAGTCCACTGGTGGCGTCAGAATTGGAATCCGGAGTCCTGGGTTCAAAATTAGAATTTTACAAGTTAAAAATTATGGTTTCGAGAGGTCAACTTTGGCGTCAATTTCAACCAACCGAACGACATCCTATGAAGTTGAAATTTTTATGGCACGAAGGTGGTTATACCTGCTACGCTGCGAAGTTGGTGGTTCGTCAACCGGAGCTTCGACGAGAGAGAAACGAATCCGCGAAGTTGGCTCCACGAAACTGTCCAAAAATGATACAATTTAATCGAGCAACTTAGTGGTCAGTTTTGAACTATGAAACGATCGAATTAACGGTTGAAATTTTAAGTGAGCGAAGAAGTATATACCGAGATTGAGACGGAAGAATCGGATAGTGGTTCCAGGGACCTAGACCCACGCAGAGTATACACAGAGAAATTTTAGGTGGTCAGTTTTGAACTATCAAACGATCGAATTAACGGTTGAAATTTTAGATGAACGAAAGAGTATACACAGAATTTTTTTAGGTTAATATATATATATATATATAAAGAGTATACACAGAATTTTTTTTAAGGTTAATATATATATATATATATATATATATATATATATATATATATATATATATATATATATATATATATATATATAAAATGACAAAACTTTATTCAAATATATTCAAATCTTTAAATTTAACAATATCAGAAACTTGTTCGATTAGTGGATCCAGCCCGGATCTAGACCCACGCGGACCCGACCCGATAAAACCCCCGACTTATCCTATTCCTCCCCCCATGCCGTATGTCTCTCCTCCAACCGCACTTTAAATATCGTAATACCAAAATTGACCCTACTCTTTAACTAAAATATCCAAACCACCCTTCATCAGCAAATAAAGCCCACCAGAGTCAAACCCACGTAAGGGCATTCCCGTTATTATCTCGCTCTCCAGGGCCGGAAAACATCCCCTTCTCTTTCTCTTCTCTGTCCGATTTTTGCACGGACACTCTTTAAAATACTCAATTTTGCTTATATACCCTCGTTACATTTTTTCTTCCTCTCTACCAATACACCCTTGTTGAAACTTGTCCTTATTTTATGTTTATCAAATGTTTGAGAACATATAATGAAAATTATATTATTAGATTTTTTTTAAAATATAAAACATCATAAACAAGCCAAAATATTAAGATAACTAAGAAGAAACAATTTAGACTGACTTAATTTTGAAAGCCAATTCCAATATAAAAATATTGTGGAAAAATATTTTAATTATGGAATAATTTTTTTCATGCAATTGTGATGTTGCTATACTTAATTTTGAAAGCCAATTCCAATATAAAAATATTGTGGAAAAATATTTTAATTATGGAATAATTTTTTTCATGCAATTGTGATGTTGCTATCAATTTTTTTTCTGCTCCGGTCTTCTAAAAGCAACATCAATCACAAGCTAGATCTCAGTATGAGAACTTATATCCAACTTTTGTCACATAATAACATAAATAATAATTAAAATTGGTACTTTATCATGTGTAATGGACGTTAAATTGTATTTTAGGCTTGGATTTGGTATTGCTACTACTTTTTAAAAATTAGAAACAATTTTTACAAAACAAACATATAGGTCCGGTCCGGGAGTAAGTCTGACAAGACTTCGGACTTGGATAACCTCCTCTGCTAAGGCAACCCTCCAGGTTTAACATAACCTTACAAGAGGTTGGGGTTGCAGGTGATGTCCTAAAAAAAGTCCAAAATAAATGTCGAGATGTAACCAAAATTAGCGCCGGATAGGACAATTCAACCCCTCCGGCTAGGTCCTGAAACTTATAATTTTCTTCCAAAAATTGTCAAAGAATGAACTAATTTATTAGAGAAAAATAAGCAATTGGTAGTGTTACCAAATACCTTTTCGGGTTATTTTTTAGGAAAAAAAACATGTATCAAACCTAGCTTTGTAATCACTAAAAAACAAGGGCATCTACGCAAAAAAAGAATTTTTTATAAGTATAAACATATGCAATTAGAAGTTTGATAGGGATATAAATACAAAACTGCACCCAAAAATTACAAATATCCTTTTTTTTCTTTTTCTCTCTCCATCATCGTCTCAAAATCTATCCTTCCGTCAGAAAAATCCCCATCCCCGTCAACTCTTCCGTTAGGGTTTTTCTATCCGCCAAACTCCGGAGCCTAGATTCGTCCCTCCGATGAGCGGAGGATCCGCTACGGCGGCGAACGGCGGCGCGGCGCTCCCGCCGCCGTTCCTGGGCAAGACGTACGACATGGTGGACGACCCCTCGACGGACGCGGTGGTGTCGTGGGGTCCGAACGGCAACAGCTTCGTCGTGTGGAACCCGCCGGAGTTCGCGAGGGATCTGCTCCCCAAGTACTTCAAGCACAACAACTTCTCCAGCTTCGTTCGCCAGCTCAACACCTACGTACGTTCCTCCTCCCGATCCCTTCTTCTTCTGTTGTTACTGATCTTGGTTTGGTTGAGAATTAGTCCATTTTCGTCGATCGGATGATCGCCGTGTCCTACACAACGCGGTCACGGACGCGGACACGAACACGAACATTAGCGACACATCGGATTGGCACTGCGGAGTGGGATCTTCGAGCAAGATAATGTGATATTTTAAAAGAAAAATATTCCGTAAAAAATGGTACTTTCGAAAGTTAATTACATAGTGTTTTCAGTGAGAGGCTGTTTGGTTCCGTGTAAGTAGTGTTTTTTTTTCCGATGCCCGGCACGGGACTTTGCACACGCTGCATTGCATGCCATTTGGGCCCACTGCCCCCATTGTTAGTGTTAGTGCAACATTTGTTGCAATTTGTACAATATTTTCAACCTTTGATCGTAGTTATCGGGATCTGCTTACCTCCCTAGGAATCAAATTACCGATACCACGACCTAGTGTCTTGATCCTTAAAGCTAACAGTGATGGCCCGAGTGGTCTGTGTATTACTAGATGGAGCTGAATAAAAATATCAATCAAATGGTAATACAAAATAGGCTAATTTGCATCTAAATACCATGAACTTTTCACATCTGTGCAACTTGTTACCATACACTTTCAAAGCTTGCATCTTGCTATCCGAACTTTCAAATTTGCAAATTAATACTATGAACTATTATTTCTCTGCGAGTTAATACCATGAACTGGTTATATTTCGAGGTATTAACTTGCAAAGTAGGCAATAGTTCATGGTTTTTACATGCAAATAATTTATAGTTCATGGTATTAACTTGCAGACTTGAAAGTTCATGGTAGCAAGTTGCAAAATTTGAAAGTTCATGGTAGCAAGTTGCTCAAATGTGAAAGTTTATGGTATTTAGATGTAAATTAGCCTATAAAATAAAATGAAATCAGTTAGTTGTCGAAAATGAAGCGTACATGGGTAGTTTGTAGTTTTTAGAACGAATTCTTTCCTAGTAGTCACAAATATATATACACTCCCGTGAATGGACGATCTTAAGTGATTCAAACTGTACTTATTAAGCCTATCCCTTTCACACTGCAAACCAGGGAAAATAACATACTACATATCAAAGCGATCCGCGACCCAGGTGATTGTGGTTTTGTTTGCTGTAGTAGTGCCAATTACTGCTACTAATGTTCAATTCTCTTCAAATGTTGCAGCATTAGTTGCTTCCAAAATGATTGCAACATTACTTGTAATACATTTTATTTCATCATTTGCACCACTCCCTCCCCTCTTCAATCAATGTAATAAAGTCCTAACCAAACAAGGACTCTCTACATATGGCCATAAGTTTCAACCAGACTGTTATTACATCATTATGAACACTGGATTTATCATGCACATAATAAGTAGCAATCAAACATGATATTTGCTACACCACTTACAACGATATGTTACATGCTACAAATGCTGCATTGTATTTTCAGTTACTGGGAATCAAAACTGCCCCTACTAAAGTCGCAGTTTCATTGGTGAATGGGTGTTGGGAAAACACTATTAAAAAAAAGAACGGAAATTTGGTAATAAGTTTAATAAGTACCATTTTTGTATATCTTTTTGTTATGAATAACATTAGCATTGGCAAAAATCCATTTGGAGTGTAGAGGAAATTTGATTACTTGGAGTTGGGCCTTCGGTATCTAGTGATACTTGCTCCATTGTTAACGGTAGCTTAAATGGAGTCTTGCGGTGTCCAAACTGTACTCAATCGTAACTCCAGTTTAGATACAAGTTTTTTTGACAATGTAGGCATTTATTAAGAATAACATTAGCATTGTCAAAAATCAATTTTGACTGAAGAGGAAATTTGGTTCCTTGGAGTTGAGCCTTCTGAATCTAGTGATACTTGCTCCATCTTCGAAGAGTAGCTTAAAATGGAGTCTTGTGGTGTCAAAACTATACTAAATCGTAACTCCAGTTTAGATACATGATTTTATGACATATGTAGGTATTTATTCTAACCGGTGTTTTAAATGACTGTCGAGACGGTCACTTTCCGCATCTCTTTTGCTGTTGGCGGTGGAGTCGCCGGCCGGCAGATGTTTGACGGAGCAGTTTTGGCGGCGTTGGCGGAGCAATACCTGACTAAATTTTTTGACAAGACAGTTTTGCAAACATTATGAACCTATGATTCACTTTTACAAGACTGAAACTTCATAAATTTTTGTTCTACAACTTAGTTTTTGTTAAACACCTTAAAATATGCATATTATGCAAAAAGAGGGTAAAATGGTAAAAAAATGCCTAAAATGGATCATGCGTCTAGACAGCCTAGCCGTCAGACGGACTCTCCTTCGCACATTCGCATTCCGCCGGTTAGAACCTTGATTCTAACTGTTCCACGAAGTGGAGATTATCACGCATAATTTGTAAGATTTTTTTTATGATGCATGAGTTAGAGTGTATGTTGCATGTATACGGACATAGATACGGATAATGACACAATACACATTTTCAAGTAGGTATATACGTAGTCCCCTGTGTTCAGTGTTTTAAATTTCGGCCTAGGCGGTCGCTAGCCGCACCGAAAACCCTATAGGCGGCATTCCTAGGCGGATTTTGGCCTAGGCGGCCCTAGGCGGACCTGCTCGGTCATTTTTTTTTTTTTTTGTGAAAAAATCAAAAAATTCATATTTGAAATTTAAAAAGAAATAAAAAATACAAAATATATACAAAAATTTACTTATCACTGCCGGTGACGGCGGCTGTTGTCGCTGCGGTGGCTGCGGCGGCGACATCCGCTGTTGTTGCTGCGGATGTTGTTGCTGCTGGTGTAGAGTGAGAGAGTGGTGGAGAGGTGGAGAGAGGAGTGAGGAGAGGAGTGGTGGAGAGAGGAGTGAGGAGAGGAGTGGTGGAGAGAGGAGTTTATATGGAAAAAAAATGCTTTAACCAAGATTCGAACCCTAGGCCATCGCACTCCCACCACCCAACAGAGTTATACACATCACCACTAGCCACAAGGTCTCATAAGCTTGTGTCTTTTGTTACACATACATAATACTTATCTGTATTACACGGAAAAAAATTAAAAAAAAATCAGTTCGGCCGTCTAGGCGGCGCCCCTTTGGCGTATCGAACCTGTCTAGCGAAATTTATAACATTGCCTGTGTTGTTGCATGAATAAGGACACGTATACGGGTACGGACACGATATGGACTCGGACACCATTTTCATGTGTCCGTGCAACATAGGTTATAGTAACTCATGATTCAGGTATATTTAGTAAGCAATATTACCAAAGAATATTGAGCATACTAATTTGACTCTTCTCCATCATTCTCATTGTAGAAATAGAGGGATCTCAGGACCCTAAAACCCAAATTGACCCACTAATAACCCACCTTAAAGAATAAACCCATCAATTCCAAGTTTCCAACAAATACCCCATTGTACCATGACCCTAGGATTATGCAGTATATCGCTTCCATTGGATGAAGAGGAGATAATGCACGTGCATGATATTAAGGTTGTGGATCTTTGAAACCTATCAAAAATTTGGCTGTTGGTTTTGAAATTTGAGTTTTGGCTTGTGAGAGGGGGTGTTTAAATTTGACCAAAATCAAGGTAAAATGTTGTCGCACGGATGAGAAGGCTGTAGAGAATTGGAATACCGCCCATTTATGCTCTGCTAGGCCTTCAACCACAAGTTTGTGTTGTCGATGAGTCTATGACCAGAGCTTTCTGGATGGACATTTTTAGATACTGGGTATCCACTTAGCTAAGCCCTGTTAGGCCTTGGGGATGTATAGTGATCAGTTCATTTGATAATAATTGTTATTATTTAACAATGATTGCCTATTTGTTTCGTTGCAAAGTTTTCAGATTTCTGAGTTTGTTCATTGTTGGTTTAGTTGCTTTTGTTGGTTGATGTTCGATATACAATCTTTTGTCTGAATTCTTTTAGGTTTATCATGGTCTCATGCTTCCTTTCTTGTGTTTCCATATATATATATATATATATATATATATATATATATATATATTTGTGTTTCCATATATTTTTTTGTGTTTCCTTTCTTGTGTTTCCATATATAATATATATATATATATATATATATATATATATATATATATATATATATATATATATATAATGCTTAGTTTCCTCTGGGACCAACTTGGTCAGTAGGAGTTAATCCTCCTTCTAGCTCCTAACCGTTTTCTGTGCTTTTGCATTTCACATCATTGCTTGGGACTCCAAGAATCCGGGTCACAAGTTAATAAATGGGGAGAAATGAATATGGAAACAAATTTGAAGAGAAAAAGAAATGAATATGGAAACAAATGAATATATAAACCGCACTTCATGATTGTGAATCATACTGCTGGAGACCCAGTGACTAGATATAGTAGTGGTCTGTCAGACTTGAAAAAGAAAATGACTCTGATCCTGTCCACTGCTAAAAGAGCTCGTCACATTAAGTCCCAAGAGATGGGTTTGTATTATTTTTATGTGGAAGAATCAGAGATGTTTAGTTCCGGAGTAGATCCATTTATCTATGGACTATTGAGAAAGAAGATGAAATGTTGAGGTAGAAATGAAGGACTTGTAACCTGATTCTGTGAATGTCGTAATTAGTCACGAGGAAGACTTTTGACTATATTCTTTGTGGTTTTCCATTGTGTTATTTCTGCCAACACGACTGTTCCGAATATATATGGTCTGCAAGATATTCTCTATTAGGTTGTTGGCAAGGGGATTTCTAATGAAACATTGGTGAACCAACACCCAGCTGGCAGTTTCGTTATAAATCATAGCTAAACCAGATACTTGCTGTACAACTTTTGATAAATATCTTCACTTGTTAGTTCAAATGTGTACTATCGTGAGTTTTCTGATACTCCTTTGTTATGGCTATGGCATCTTGGGATCACAGCCAACAACCCAAATGCTGTCTCTTGAGTTCTTACTTTGTCTTGATTGCGTGGACTAGTATTCTAGTAATCGTTCTCCCTGTGGAACTTTTCTGCTTCATCTCTTCATTATCAAGTCCCAGTCAAGTAAACTCTTTTTTTGTTTACCTCCTTGATTTCTTTTCAGTTTCTCTTAAAAAGGAAATGCGGAAGAGTCGTCGTGTAATGATTAACACTTGCATATACTTTGTATTTCTTTTTTCACGCTGCTACTGGATCAGATGGGATGTCTTTAGGGATCATTAGGACTTCTCACCTGAATAACAATGCAGGCTTAGTTATAGAACTGTAATACTTCAAGTACACGATGCAACTATGTGATTAAGAACATTTAATTGTTATTTCTAGATATATTTTTTTAGGATTTAGATATTTTTGCATAGTGCGGTCATCTATGCGGATCTCATACCTTGTGCTTTTACCAGGCAAGCAATTATGTTAATCTTTTATATTTCCATCTGCATTGTTTAAGCAGGGTTTTAGGAAGGTTGATCCTGACAGATGGGAGTTTGCAAATGAGGGATTCTTAAGGGGCCAAAAGCATTTGCTGAAGACCATCAATAGGAGAAAACCAACTCATGGGCAAAGCCAGCCGCATCAGCCACCGCCGCAGAACACTGCAGTCTCAGCCTGTGTTGAGGTAGGGAAATTCGGCTTGGAGGAAGAGGTTGAGCAGCTCAAGAGGGACAAGAATGTACTTATGCAGGAGCTTGTCCGGCTTCGGCAACAGCAGCAGACTACTGACCATCAGCTACAGAAAATGGGGCAGCGCCTCAAAGGGATGGAGCAGAGGCAACAGCAGATGATGTCATTCTTGGCCAAGGCCATGCAGAGTCCCGGGTTCTTATCCCAATTGATGCAGCAGAATGACAGCAACAGGAGAATTACGGGAGTGAAGAAGAAACGTCGATTTCCAAAAGAAGAGTTGGACACTGAGAGCTCATCAGGGGATGGACAGATAATTAAGTACCAGCCCTTAATAAATGAAGCAGCCAAAAACATGCTAATGCAAATTCTCAAATTAGATGCATCCCCAATATTGGAAAATTTGAGCAATCCTGAGGGTTTAATGATTGAGAACTTCACTCCACCATTGGGATCAATGGATAGCATGAGTCCTGCTCGGAACTCGGGAGTTACCCTTAAAGAGGTTCCTACAAGTTCTGGAACGACATGTTTGCCTTTGGACTCGGGATTAGCAGCTATTTGCCCATCCCCTGGAATGATGGATATGGTTACAGATACAATTTCCCCTGGAACAGTTCCTTTACAAGGAATGGTTCCAAATGGAACGTTGGACATGGTTACCTCTGAACTAGCTCCTTTACAAAGAATGGTTCCGAATGGCGAGACTCTTAGTATTCCAGACGAGAACTTTTCGATGCCTGAGCCAGAGAATGGATATATCAATCATTTTCCAGTGGGCGGAGATGACCCACTGCCAATCGAGTTTGATGATTTACCAACCGATGCTGATATTGATTTCTTGGATGTGGATCCGGAGCTTCCAGGCATCATTGATCCTTTCTGGGAGCAATGGTTGACTGCAAGCCCATTATCTGGTGACACAGAAGACGCCGATTCAGGCATACAGGAAAATCAGGAGATGCTGCCAGAACCAAATGCTCAAAACGTGGAAAATCTCACCGAGCAAATGGAGCATCTGACATCAGAGACCAAAAACTGACATCAAATCTGTATCATGTCTTGGTCAAGATATCAATGTGATTTCATGTCTCATTAGCAAGTCATCTTTTTGTGCCCGTGGCAAATGAGTCTAGGAAACATGTTGTTTTGACCTTTGTTTTCATGTTAATATATAGTGCTTACAAGTCTTGTGCCTATCCTCCAAATTTTTACTTATTATAGAATTAATGGTTGCCAAATAAGTTTTTGTTGGTTGTAGGCGTAATCAGTGTTAATTCTACTGTTTGGTAAATATATTGATGCTTGTACATCTCAGTTCATGGAGTACACTCCCTCATAAGGGACCATACCTCTGTCTTTGCGGCTAGAGAAAACTCGAGGAATGTCACTTGCCCTGTTCTCGTCCCTTGGGGTTGTGATTTTGCATTAGAGATCTATACAGTTTGCAGTATGAAGATATCGTACTTATTGGAAGGAACATTTTCATAATGGTGAAAGAATTGTGCATGCTAGAACTGTTTTGTGGCAAACTGCATGGTTAAAAGTAATGGTAATTGCAGGTTCATTATTTTGAGTTCATTGTTTATGCTCCAATGGTATTGAAAAATGTTTGGAGGGATTTTATCTTACAGTTTGTGTTACATTTCCTATGAAGAATGGTGCTTTGTGGTATTCATGTTTGATCATAATGAAACGTGCAATTGAGTCTCTGCTTTGGATTCAGGTTTGCCATATCAAACTTTCTTGCATCATTGACAGCAGAGGTTGTGTACAAGGCTGAGGAGCTTCGTTGCCTTTTTATTTTTCTAGCTATCTGTCAATCAGGTTATCACATTCTAAATAAAATTTCACCTCTACTTTCATTGAATACTTGAGTGACATGTAATACTTAATTATGACTTTTCATGTTTTACTAAAGACCTTTGTTGGTTTTGGCCAATTGCAGGAACTGCAAGCTTCACTTCCAGCCAAATATGGATGCAATTCCAAGCACTTTTCTTCATTTCCAAAAGCAGTAACAAAAAACACTTATTCCAAGACTCATGAGTGACTACTCTCTTCCTCACCTCTATGGTCTGGCTTCTTCTCTCTTCCTCAGAGAGCTGTGTCTTGCTCCCTCCATCAGAAGCCAATGGTGAGTCCATTTTCTCAACAATTAATGGTAGAATACTAATTTTTTATCTTTACTCCTCAACACATGAAAATAAGTTGGCAGGTTCAAGTGCTTTCGAATGTGCTATAGTATCAAACCCCCTAATATGGTAATATGTGCTACATGTTCACGTTTCCTTTCTGTATGACTTTTAAGTAGATGTTGGTAAATAATATGGCCGGAAAGACCCATTAATTATAACTGGTTCTCTTTATAATTTCTGGCAATGTGATTTCAGTATGAGAGATTCATCTTCAGATATCCTAGGGAATCTGGATTCCCGACACATCTGAGAAGGCAAGTCTTTGACTTGTTTACTGTTTCGAGGTTTAGCAAGAGGACAGGATAGGCTAAAGAGAGGATGGATGAGGTATGCTTCACCGACCCTTGAATAGCAGGAATTCGTCAGTGGAAAGACCTTGCAAATGCCTTTTTGACACTAGAATAGGCTGCTAGGAAGGAGGACTTTGAAGCCGAGTATCCCATTTATGAGACAGCTTCATACGAGAACCAGTAGGAGGTTCATTTCAATGGTAAAGGAGGGCAATAGGAAGAGCCGTACTTCTTACATGCAGTAGGAGTTCCAGTTGGTAGGCTAGCTACCTTCTCTTGAACCAGTCTCATAACATGAAGTCAGGTAGCCTTACGGTCAGAGAAAGAAAGTGAACCAAGCCGATAATTAGCCATTGAATAGCATGAGAATCTGTTTGAAAGAAGTCTAGAAGAATAGGCCTATGAAAGCGTGGGGAAAAGAAGGCTTGTTCCGTCTGGATATCCAACACAGCAACTGAACCAACCAAACAAAATCACTTCAATTCTTAGTTCTTACAAAGAAACTTCTTTCTACTAAATGCTTGTCTCTTGATTCTTAATATTTTGTTTCGACTGCCTTTCTATGTATCATCCTTACTGCTACAAACATTGATGCCCTGCAAAATAGTAGCTCAAGTTATTTTAAAAATCTGTTTTTTTTCTTAATATGTTAAACTTCAAAGGTTATGTATAATTTATAGTTGGTATTCGTCGCACTTGAGCTCTTTGAGACCAGTGTTTCCAGATACTTCAGTGTAAATTATGATGATTTTCTTAATTGGCATTGTACATTGTATGCTTTATACATATCTGAGCTAACTAGTTTAGGCCTTTAAATTTCATATCAATACTAAGCTAAGTTGGAAGATTGTTCTGAACTTCATTGTGCTTGCTATAGATTCCTCGTCTTCTCCTTTGATCTATGCACGTTTTTCATGACAACAGCAGTAGTCCGATGAGACATTTTTGAACTTTGTAATATGTCTAGAGTCCAATTTTGATTTTCTTTCTTTTCTTTCTTTCAATAACATAGTTTAAATATTCCGATTGCCGTGGTTCTGATGCTTGATACACTTACCCTTTTCTTTCAGATGTATCCTACAGGCTACAGACTTCAATGTCAGTACTCAGCTGCACTAGACAAAAGAAAG
Source organism: Iris pallida (assembly GCA_029216955.1). Lineage (NCBI taxonomy): Eukaryota > Viridiplantae > Streptophyta > Magnoliopsida > Asparagales > Iridaceae > Iris > Iris pallida. The sequence continues at coordinate 7,788,992 of JANAVB010005600.1, forward strand.
TCTTACACGAGGAGAACAGCCTCTCCTCCCTATACTCGAATAACCATTTTGTTAAGCTAGCATTTTCTCGTTTACATATCAATATATTTCAGCAGGACGCAGAACTGGAAGAGCTTTTTTATATCGGACTTGTTATATCAAATATATATATATTTTGGGGAAATATCAAATGTTCAAAAATCGCAAAAGTTTTATGAAAAATTCACCGCAAAATAACATTTTATCGCGTGCCCAGAATTAGCGAAAAATATATAAAAGGATGCGAAATTACCTTTTTGCCCTTCTAATTTATTGAAAATACCCACGAAACTTACTCTTCAAAAGAAAAAACGTTTCGATTCTTCCTATTCTTCCATACGCAGCTCACTTTCGAATATAGGTTTTCTTCTTCAAATCTTCAAACCTTACTTCAAAAACTCGTCAGTGACTCTCTATTCGCAATTTTTACACCATGTCGTCATCATCAGTACCCACTTCATAATCATCATCAGCATCAACTCGAACTCCACTTCATCATCATCATCATCATCATTAGTATTGTCACTCCCGTTTTTCGTTATACGTATTTTTAGTATACGTGTACGGAATTTTGACTTTATCAGGTGACCCGTATTTTGACTTGTCTTACTTAGCCTAGTCTTGGTTTAATCTTGCATTAGTTTAATTCGGTTTGATTCAACTTAGCTTGGCTTGGCTTGACTTGGTTTGTTGTGGTTTGAGATGAGAAGGGTTTGTATAAAAACCAACTCCTCTCTCTCTCCTCTATTATTTTCCATTACTTCTTCATATTCTTCATTTACTCCTCCCACCTACCAAGCCCTAGGCAAGTGCAACTTGCTTCATGATAGACCTCAAATTTTATTGTTCCATTGTCTTCCTTATTTGATTCTAAGTCTCTTAAAACTTATAGATTTTGGTTTTGATGGTTACATTTTTGTAGATCTAAGTTTATAGTTTCTTCGATTTTTTTTTAGTTTTGATCTCTTAAACTTTGTTATTTTCGAAAACTACTTGTTCCATTTTGTAGAGAATTTAATTTCATTCAGTTTAGACCTTTATTTTGCCCAATTTCGAGTCATTTAGTTCAAGTTATGGACATTGGAAGTTTCTAAAACTCCATGGCCAAAAGCTTGCTGGTAGGGACGACACCTCGCGCAACTCGTGCGCACCTTTTGGTCCGCGCACCTTGCACCTCGCGCACCTTTTGGTCTGCGTACCTTGCACCTCGTGCACCTTTTGGTCCGCGCACCTTTCACCTCGTGCACCTTTTGGTCCGTGCATCTTGTACTTCGCGCACCTTTTGGTTTGCGAACCTTGCACCTCGCGCACCTTTCGGTTCGCGCACCTTGCATCTCACGCACCTTTTGGTCCGTGCACCTTGCACCTCGTGCACCTTTTGGTTAGCACACCTTACACCTTGCGCACCTCGTGCACCTTACACCTCGTGCACCTTGCACCTCGCACGCCTTGTACCTTGCGCCATGTGTCACGCCCCGCTTCCGTAGGAGCGATCGTCCTCGCTAAGACGTGATGCCGTACGAGCCTAAATTACGCTCGTGCAATGCGGGTTCCATAACGGTCGATTACAGCTGCTACAACGGGGTCGTTGCATAGAAGTCCCAAGCAGAGACATTGAATATGCCAGCAGAAATTTAGAACAAAATACGAGTCATTCAAAAGATGCATTTTATTGATATTGAAACAAGGATTACAATGGGGCGCAAAGCCAAGATTACAAGTCACTCAAGCTCACTCTTCTCACATTACAAGTCACTCAGCTCTCTCTTATCTCTCAATACAAGTCTTGAACCAGCGGATGCTTCGGAGAGGCGATGTCCATACATTATGTCCCGTATAAGTCCTGACTCCACGCGGCCGCACGCCTCGAATCGCTAAGGAACTCCGTGCCTCGGCGCATCCAAGCGAGCTCCGCACCGCGAGCTTCTACCTGTGCCTGCACAAGAAAACTGTGTGGGTGTCAGTACTCAACCGTACTGGTGGAATGAGCTCCTCGCCCACCCATACAAAACCAACACGTTCATTTACTTTGTGCAACATAACCCTTTTATGATTGTCTTTCTACTCTTGCCTTAGGATCAGTTTTAAGACAGACTCCCTGGCCCAATTTGTGTCTTTAGGCCATCCCGTGCTCGCAACAACAACGTTAACCTATCAAGTCGTGTTTGCCTTACGGCCCAAAATTAGAGACGCGACTACGCGATAGTACCCAATTTCCTTGTGACCGTGCTACAAGTCCGTTGTGCCGTGCCTCGCAACTTAGTGTGACTTAACCATATCGCCGCCTCGCGGCTCTTGCTACTTTAATCACCAACTGACCCAACTAAGTGTCACTCGACCGACTTTGCCTTGCGACGTTTCCTGACTTAAACTCAAGCTGACTCAAAACCAACTTATATGACGACAACTTAAACTCGACGCCACATCTCGTGTCGAAGCACGTCGCCCACGTTGCAGCCAAATCTTAGGCCCAAACATCGTCTTTCGATCGTGCACGCATTCGACTTGACTCATTGATATAGTGCACACCATACTCGACTCAATCCAAAGGCATACACGCAGATCGCCGCCCATGCCGACTCATCTATATGAACTAGTCACTAGTGCCCAGCGCTATCATGGACTCCATAGCTAGTTAGGCGGCCGCACTTGCCAGCACGAGTAGCGATCTCCGCTGGAAGTCTCTGTGCTAACCCGTGCGGTCATCCAGCACTGCTTATCATGTCTACCATCAAAACGGTTCCGTGGGTCACCCGGGTTGCCGTTCGAGAAACATCGACTCACCTTGTACAAGTTGTTCAATGACCATGCAAGACTCAACTCGAACTGACGTCTCATACAGACATTCTACTTCTAGTGTTACCATATCTTTCAGGGCCAAGTTCAATACTTCTCACATCTGAGACCTCGCCTCGACGATCCATGGTCGCGAGCATTCTTCTTTCTTACCATATCATTTCATTCGACTCAGGAACGACTATTTGAAATCCCTCCTTCCAACTCAATTAAATCAACCGTGGCCCGTGCCTTAGAAATACTAAGTCCGTGACATCGTGTCTTATGCCAATTGGTGTTCTGGGTGACACTATCGCCCAAGACATACCTATGCAATGGGCCTTACGATCGTGAAACCAAGTAATATCGACAACCGCATAAAACATGGGACAATGCTTGGAATGACTTAGGTCGACCGCCATCACTTTGCCTAACTTAATCGAGCCTACAACTTAACCCAAGGGACGAGCAAAGGCTATGCCAAGCCTTGCATCGTGGAAGCGTGTATGCTTTATCGAATATTTACGCGGGCGATGCCTATGACTTAGGCTAATTCATAGTTTGTGTCGAGGACCAACTTTTCCTTCTCCCAAGCCACGGGACGAAGGACCGAGTGTCATTTTTAAAGCACGCCGTGCACCAACTCTAAGCCGACTGTTGGACCTTTCCATATTCTAACTCAATTCGACCTGTCGGGATTATTCCCTTATCTATATGGATTCGTCTATTTTATTATCAAGTCTACTTGTGCAAGTTGAAAATATGCGATTTATTATGTGAAGGTAAATATGAGACGAGTTCACCGAAACTACCCCACCTGAGCGAGGAGTCGCCTCGACCGAGCGATGTCTTCGAGTCGCCATTGTATGGCTAAGTCCGAATGCCGTCGGCGTTCTGATTCCTCCGATTGACTGAGCGGGACGGGGCACTACACCATGCGCCTTTTGCCCGTGCGCGAATCACTCTAAATGACTGTTTTTGCCCGTTTAAGCTATTTTATAGATAGAATCTTGAAAAATTCAAAACATGAAAGTTGTAGATCTTTGTCTTGGCTTCAAGAATCTTTCTATCTCACTTTAATCAGAGTTCATATGTGACTTATAGTTTCAATCACACATGGGTGTTCTCGATCTTTTTTGCATATTTTTTTTCTATACTCGGCCTAAATTACGACGACCCGACTTGACACTTGATAGTTTTGAGATAGTAACTTGAACTTGACTTGAACATGATAATATAAACCCGTCTTAATAACTCTTGATAAGTGGTCCGTCGAGATGCACTCCAGACAAGTACTCTTGACATGACAAGTAACCTGACATGACATGTATAATCTTGAAAGGGCTGTTACGACAGCTACCCTGACTTGCTAAGTAACTCTTGTCTTGACACTGTGGTTGACTTTCTTGATTGTGTCTGTACAAGCTACCTGTCTCATCTTGCATCATGTCTAGGACATAGATTCCTGGTTACCATGGTCAGGAATTCACAATGAATCTGACTAGGTTAATGACTAAATTGATCAAGTAGTTCATATAGAGAGATTTTTCTCAGTTACAGACGATCCCGTTATCATGGCCACACCTGAGGGACTTGTAGCCTGCCGACGAGTAGGGCACATTTCCAGCCTACTGTCATGTGGGGCACTTCTTGAAAACATAAGTACTGAAAGTACACCAGTAATCTTGATAACTCCCGTAACTCTAATAAATCACCTCGCCTGGATAACCTGGATAGCTGCAGGGCTTGTGACTGCAGAAACATCTCATTGTATCTTGCTAGTAACTAGGCCTGTGATAACCCTAGTTAGCTAATGATAGCAAGCCGTATGACTTGATTGACCGTGTCTGAATGCTTGCTCATGATTAGCATGGGAATTATATTCCGTCTCTTAATGTAAGCTATTATTTTATTCTAACCCTGTTTTCTTATAATTTAAGCATGTTCATTTATTTATTCTTCTATTTTATTATCTGCTGGTTTTAGTTCCTTAATGAAGCCTCCCTTGTGGCACTTGCTCTTTCTGGGGTCTGACCCAGCTGATTTTGTATGGCCAGATTTTGGAGTGATACCCGAGGATCTTCCTGCTTATCAGCCAGATGGTGAACACCAGGTGTAATCCTGGTAGCAAGTGGGTTTCTATTTTGCTCTCACACTCTATTGTAAATTATTCTTTTGAGGCGTTTAGCCGCCGAACAAGTGTTAGCTCGTGTTGAAACTTAATTTCTGTTTGCCTAAGGGATGTAACATGATTGACAAATCCTAGGGTTGATCATGTATGACTTAACTCTTACTAGTCTCGTATTTTGTATGATTAGCTTCATGATCATCTGAATATGTAATGTTTGGGACACCTTACTTTATATGTATGATGATCTAACATCTTGTACATTCATTTGCTTGCTTGAGATTGAGACACTAGGCTTGTTCTTGACCATAGAGACCGATGGATTATAGTTTAACCCTCATGCATCTAGACAGTCGTGACCATATTGCGAGGTGGGTTGCACTTCAATGTACGTAGCTGGCTGTGTCTGTCCCCCGCTCTCCAGTATTCTGGTTCTGGGGTGTGATACGGTTTAAGTGATGGCCCATGCAGGTCTTGTAAATTAAGAAGTGTGAGGGTTTTACCAAATAGATGTATCAATCAACATTCGCCTTTGATCTCTACTCATTCTTTCTAATCTTTCTAAATCTTGGCCTGATAAGGTGTTTTATCATTGATCTATCTTGGTCCTTCCTTATTGTTTCCTATGTCATTTTCTTCAGTGGCATTGTTTCTGGTCCTACCGATCAGCCGGGTGGAGCACCCCCAGAGAACCAGCAACAAGTGAACCAGCCGCAACCTGGGGACCAAACCGAGCACTCAGGGGCAGCATCCCGAGTTATGCCTTCTAGGGAGCAAGAGCCGCTAGTTCAGCCAGCCTAGCCTGTAGAGCTTGACAATAGAACCCTGATGGAACTCATCTGGGACTTGCTTGCATCACAAGATCGTTGGGACGATGTCCTGCAGCAGACAGTATGAGATGCCATGGACAGAGTTGGTTATCAAGGAAACAATGCGGCTAATAGCTTCAAGCGCATGAACCCTCCTTTCTCTGACGGCAGTGAAAATGCTATTGCTGCCGATGCTTAGCTATAAGATATAGAGGTTATTCTAGAGGCAGCTCGAATTCCAGAGGAAGAGATGGTGGCCGTTGTGCGCCTGTAATTATTGGACTTAGCCCGCAGCTGGTGGACGATGCTAGCAGTTGGATTGGCGACACCTGTCTTATGGGCGGTATTCAACGACAAGTTTCAAACGAAGTACTTTGATGTAGTAGCTTGGTATGATCTGCAGACAAGGTTCAGCAATCTCAAGAAAAGGGAGGACGGTCGATGGATATGCGGCCGAGTTTTCTAGGCTTAGTCGATTTGCTCCCACCTTGGTGGCGACTGAATTGGATCGAGCGCAGCGATTCCAGCAGGGACTCCACCTAGAGATCATTCTAGCAATAGAACAGTTTGAGCACCAGACCTTTGATGCTATTTTGAGAGCAGTTAGGAGGCATGAATATACCTTCCAGAGGATAGTAGATCGAACTGGAGGACGGAAGAGGCCTCATGGACAGTTATCCCAGTCATCAGCACCAGCCCCGGCAGCTAGGGCTTTGACTATTGGAGCTCCTAGGAGGACGACCACAGTTTCGTCGGTTCGACACTCGACACCGACGTACCCTCAACAACAGAGGCAAAAACAGTCTTCCGTAATGGGCTGCACTTATTGTGGGAAGCCTGGGCACGTGGTTTCAGAGAGTCACAGGGCACAGGGATTGTGCTTGGCTTGTGAGGCACCGGATCACAAAATTGAGTCCTGTCCGCATAGAGCCAGTTTATCTTCATCAACCCTAACCAGTCCATCGGTTAGGGCACCAGCACCAGTACAGCAGCAGCAGCAACATCAGTACCAGCCTCCGAGGCCGTTATCACCTCAGGCTCAATAATATGTTCAGGCCCAAGCTCAGATTCAGAATAGGCATAGAGGTCACCAGCAGAGGGGACCAGCACTAAGAGGACAGGGTCAAGCTATGGCTCTGACCGTGGCAGAAGAATTGGCATCAGGTGAGGTGGTGGCAGGTACCATTCTCGTCAACTCTTTTCTCATATCAGTATTATTTGATTCGGGTGCATCGCATTCATTTATGTCTGCACGATTTGCTACACGAATATGACTGGAGCCCGAGTCATTATCAGTAAGGCTTAATATACTTACTAGTAGCGGTCTTGTGGAAGTAGATAGAGTCTTTTTTTCGTGTCGAATCGTAGTTAGCGGTAGAGAGTTTTTCGCTAAATTGGTAGAATTCTCGATGGCCGACTATGATGTGGTCATAGGAATAGATTGGTTGAAGGATCAATACGCAAGAATAGACTGCCATGTTGGCAGGATTATTTTTGGTATTCCCAACGAAGAAGAGTTTTCATTTTTCAGAGATGAAGTAGAACCTTCTCCACCAGTCTTGCGAATGGCGGTAGCAGCAGCAGTTCAGTTTTCTAGAGTAGTAGAAGATTTCCTGATGTATTTTCCGAAGAGCTCCCAGGCATGCCGCCAGAGAGAGAGATAGAGTTCACCATTGATTTGATTCCAGGGACGGCACTAGTATCAGAGAGAGTCTATAGAATGGCACCATCAGAGTTGGAGATCTTGTACAAGATGATTGAAGAACTCAGAACCAAGGGATTCATTCGTGCTAGTAGATCACCTTGGGCAGTTCCAATGCTTTTTGTGAAGAAGAAGGATGGTACGTCAAGATTATGTGTTGATTATCGTACCTTGAATTCTGTAACAATTAAGAACAGATATCCCCTACCAAGGATAGATGATTTATTCGATCAACTCAGTGGGACAGCAGTATTCTCGAAGATTGACTTGCGGTCGGGGTTGATAGCTGATGCAAGAAAATAGTGGAACAACAACTTCATTATAATCAGGTGAGCAAAAGTCAGATTTTTATTCTTCTAATCATCTTTCTTCTTCTTGATACTTCTGTTCTACTTACATCCATTAACTTGGCTTTTACCTAGGAATTTGTCACTCTAACATAGCTAATAAATAAGATCATGTATTTCCTTGAATCTTGTTATCTTTTGGAATGGACGAATCTCTGAAATAAAGAATTGATTGTCATGTTGTAGTCTGTTAATGGTATCTTAGACATGGAGATGGAATTGATGAGAAAAGAGCAGAATTAAGAATATTTTTTAAGTGAATAGAAGTATCATTGAATTTTTTTGAAAGTGGTTATATTTAAAGGATTATTTCGAATAAGGTTAATTTCATATATCAAAGGAACATATGTGACCCAAGAATGACATGGAAAAAATAATGGTGGGGTAGTACATTTAAAAAGTTGATGAATTATAGATACTTAGGGATAAATTTTGGAATTCCTAAAATTTGTTATCGGGATCAGACGTGAGGAGCCGGTCAAGAGCCCATCAGAGAGTGCTCAATCGCGAAAAGGAGCGGTGGTCGGGGAGGGAGTTCAGGGTGGAGCCGGACCAGGCAACTAACTTTGGTAGAGTTGGAGGGAGTTGATTGAGTGGTTGGCTGTGCTTGGTGGAGCTTGGTAGAGCTGGTTATATTGGGGGTTATAGGATATTCTACGGATCGAGAGGAGAGGAGATCTATAGAGAGTTTCGAATGATCGAAAATAAAACTAGGACATAACTTAAGTTTTGTCATAGATAACGGATCGACAATCGATGTGATCCGGTCCATTGTCGGACCGAAAGCAATCAACATATCGATTGTTGCCTACCCGTCACTACGATTCCCGTTAGTTACCAACGTAAGTACTCTGCGGCAGACAAGACTGGTTAAGCGATGCACACCCACCTCATGAGCGAACCATCGCGGGTTGATAGCTGATTAGTCACTGAACGACGACGAGATCATGCATCTCCATTGATGTTGCTTATAATAATATGTTAACCTTGTACATTCACTTTCACTAAAGGGACAATTTTTGCCATATTAGCATCCTCGTAGCTAAACATCGCAAACGACGTCGCTAAGTGCTGAAAAATCGGTAACGTTTAGCAACGAAAAGTGATGTCGTGGATTAGCAACTCATCGTCACTGTACGTTGCTATCCACTAGAATATTCGCGACGTGCTGACGTCGCTACTAGACGTCGCAATAGTGACGACTTACGTCATTTTTTGTGTTAGCGACCACGAATTATGCGACAAAAGATGTTCGTCGCTAATCTTGAATAGCGACATTTTTGTATACTTTAGCGACGTTTTTATGCATCTCTAAAGTGTCATATTTTGGTGGTGCCACCTTGCATTGCATTACACTGCAATTAACAACAATGTAAAAAATAATAATAATAAGTAATTGGGAGATCAACCACGCCCTCTGAGGAGTAATGGCGTTCATCAACTGCATCACCTTATCGTTGCTCTTTCTTCTTCCTTTTCCACTGGATTTCATCCCTCTTCTTTGATAGTTCCTTTTCCTTAAGTCCCACCTTCTGTTACTCTTATGTTTATGTTCTTGCGATTCATCTCCCTCTGTTTCTTGCAATGAATACAATTCCTCCTTCTTATGAAGACACCATTTCGAAACTCACTTCATTACTTGCGCTATCATCTATTGATACTGATCCAGTGTCAAATTCATCATCAAAAAACCCTCAAGCAGATTGGCACTTTTATCTATTTTTAAAAATATTGAGTTCCAAATGTTATCCTTTCCATATCATTTCATCCACTATTCCTAAAATCTAGAAATGTAAAGAGACTGTGAAGATTTCAGAGTATCATGACGGCTCCTATTCCGCAAAGTTCAAAAAGTTGAAGGATCTTGAGTATGTTGCTAACAATGGGCCCTGGAAGATCAACCACCATTTGCTGATAATAGAGAGATGCTACCCCAATAAGCTACCGATTGAGTACAAATTCTCTGAAAGTGATTTCTTGGTGCAATTGCATGCTCTTCCAGTGAACCTTCTCACGATCGATTTCATCTCCTCGGTGGCTGCTCGTATTGGTAAGATTACACCACCCTCTGTTCAAGATGCCTTAAAATGGATTCTCTTTGCCAGGGTCAAAATCAAAGTTGATATTACAAAGCCATTGATACGAAAGTTAAAAGTAGCCATGGGTAACAACTTGGTCTGTACTGTCCTGTTGAAGTATGAGAGGCTACATAAATACTGTCAATTCTGTGGTTGTTTGGGACACAGCGTCAAGAAGTGCTGCCACTACCACATACCGAACACTACCACAATTCTGTGGTTGTTATCGGATCCTTTAAACAATCTTCACCAAATACCGAACACTACCACAATTCTTACTCCATTATCGGAAACTACTCACCATCCATTACCAGATACTCCCACTACTCTACCATCAATACTGGTGATACCTGCCACTACCTTACCTATCTTACCGAAAACTCATGAAACTCCACCATATTTGAATATCAGCACTTCCCCTGAGGTTAATCACCAAGTTAAATCCAATATACCTATCGTAACTCCCAGTGATCAGACTCAAGTCTCCCTTTCCTCACCACATTTATCCAACACCACAGATCTACCTGATTATTCGCCAACCATAAATAAACATATCAACCATTCACCCAACACCAACCTTTCATCCAACAAATCAATCACATCATCTACTTCATCGTCATATATCTCCACTGCAGCCACATTCACTTCCCTTTTGCAATCCCTTACTCATATTCATCCCACTTTAAACATGAACATCCTACCAACTAATATCAATCCTTCGACAACTATTGTTCCCACAACCACAAACAAAAGAAATCGATCCTCAAGTCTTGATAAGGATTTGGAATCCATACATGATAGACCATCCAAACGAATCATGGGTTCCCCTTCTGATGTTATAGGCGCGGCTGGCCTCCAACAGCCTCCAAAATTATGATTCTATCATAGAATTGTAGGGGTTTGAGGAATGACCCTACAATCCGAACTATCAAATCATTCCTCCGTGCATCTAAACCAAAAATCCTTTTCTTATCCGAAACTAGATGCTCGTCAATGGTTGCCTTTGCTATAGCTCAGCAGTTGGGATATGATAATCACAGCTCTGTTTCATCTAATGGTTCTTCAGGAGGATTATTGCTATGTTGGGACTCTACCACATCTTTAAATATTATCTCTACCTCTGCCAATTGTATATACTCTTCCATTCAGTATCCAAGATATTTACAACCATGGAATCTGTTCTGCATCTATGGTCCCCCTGTGCTTCAGGATCGAAGTATTTTCTGGCAGCAATTAGAGCTCACCATAACAGCTATTACTGATCCATGGATTTGTATTGGGGATTTCAACGGAATCTTGTCTGCTGAGGAGAAGATGGGAGGTAATAGTTTCAACTATAATCATCACAAGAGTTTCATTAAATGGTATAATAGAGTCGCAGCTATGGATATTGGTTTTACTGGTCCTGCTTTTGTGTGGAGTAATCGACGAAGACCTCATCACTATATTGCGGAAAGACTGGATAGAGCTATGGTTGACACTCAATGGTGTTCTCTCCATCCAAAAGCAGGACTACTACATCTTCCTTGTATTAACAGTGACCATAATCCAATACTTTTGCTAATGAATATTTCTTACAGAAGAAGGACTTTGCCAATATTTGAAGCTGTCATGCCCCGGCCCGGAATCACCCGAATCTTCGTCCTCGCATGGGGCGTGATGCCGTACGAGCCTGGAGTTGCGCTCGTACAAGACAAGATGACAAGTTCTCAAATGGTTATCTTTGAGTTGAACATTAACAACGAAAGGAAAACAGAGTATACGAAACGATTCTCTTTATTGATATTCGAAATCAGATTACAAAGGCTTTCGATAGCCTAACGGAATTTGTCAGATTGGCTACAACACTCAAGTTCTCTCTTGCCCACAAAGGATTTCACCGTTCCATACATCATGCCTTCTATATCTCGGCCGTATCAATCCTGTCGCGTGTCCGAGCGTCAATGCGATCGCACGCTTCAATACGCTTCGACATTCCAAGCCTCAACGCGTTCAAGCGAAGTTCCGCCGCGAGAAGACCAATCCTTGAACCTGCTAGCAAACTAGTGGGGGATTAGTACTTTCGTCCTCGCTGTACTGATCAAAAACCCACTTAACAAACCGACATTTAGTATTGTATTGATTCATGCAAACATACAATTTAGTTCTCTTTCTATGTTCTCCTTAAAATGAGTTCATGGCATATTCGAAGACTGTAAAGCATGGCAAGCATGTTATTCAATTCGCATAAGTAAACAGGCAAGCAATCTCGTGTTTGATTCATGGCACGATCTAGCAATATGGACGCACTCGCCCTTGCACCGACGCAAGGTGAATACGCCTATCCATTTTCCCTGTCATGTTATAAGTGCTCGCTATTCAGGATCCATCCATGCAGGATATACGTATACCTTGCACTTCCAAACCCATCGCCCTTAACTATATAAAGTTCACTAGCTTTCTAGACTAGAATGGACTTATATTATCGAATCGAAACATAAGACGATGTTAACTCTGTGCGGTTGCTAACCAACATCAGAGGCCACCGAAATAATCGCAGCAAGTGGCTTATCACATTCACCAGACGGTCGCTACCCATCTAAATGAAGTACACCAACAATACCGAAAATGAATCCCTCCTAGGCCGAACGGTCCCAGCGCCCTGGCGCGCCGCGTTCGAGGGAATACCCATGCACGGGCTTTTATATCTTTAAGTCCATTTGACCATGTAACGAATCTTATCTTTCATACAACCAAGCAAGTTCGCTTATCTCTATTTCAATTGGCACAACGCCCGAATGTTCTCATCGAACGCCCGAAGGCCGCGAATATTTCGAAGGCACCATGCCGCATTATCATCTCATATTTCTTTCGTTAACTTTCTATGTTCTTACGTTTTATACTTCGTTTCAATGTTTCAATGGCATCATGCCTCAACTCAATGCTCCTCAACTGAACGACCCGAAGGTCCCAAACACCTTTCAAGGCATTATGTCATATCCGACAGTTCTGCCATATTTATGCCACAACTTTATTCTTTCGCAACGAAGCCATCTTCTATTATCTCGTGCATAAAGGCACGTTTCGACCGTATTACCGATGTTCTACGACTTAGCATTCAATATCCGTGGCTTGCGTGCTAGGGAGCTCGCCTATTGTCTTTCAATCCATTCTAACTCGTGCGTGAAGGCACGGTATGGTTCGTGCACTAAGGCACTCGCCGAGTACAGTTATCCCATGTTCTTGCGGCTTGCGCACCGAGGCGCTCGCCTTTGCGATATCCAATGTTCCATAGCGACTCGTACGTCTGCCGTACGATTCATTTCAATTGTTCTATCTAGTGTTCGACACGCACTACGTTTATCTCGCTATCGAGCCACGCCCGTGGCATTGATAGGTTAACTTAGCATTTAATGATATGTGTTTTACTTAAGCATGACGGAGTAGAAAAGAAAGTTAATGTCCCCCTACCTTGAATCGATACGCCTTGTCGTTTTGCCGAGCCGTTGTGGCTCGATTCCATAACTTCGTCGCACGGGCAACTCTCCTGACTTAGCCATTCGAGCACTTCGTGCTTATTGAATTATACATCCGATTTGGCTTACCGTGCCCAAGTCTCAGCCCGTCGCAAGGCGACGATTTGCTTTCGCGGACCCCTTACTGAATAAGGCAAAAGATCGACCTCTAACATTTCAGCGTAAACGTATAGCCTGCACATGAAACCAACTAAAATTAATACTTGCATCGATTCGAACTTGCGCCTTGGTCGATTCGATTTCTTAGAATCTTCGTGCCGTCTCAACGCACTTATCCTTCGAGGCAACGCGGCGCTTCGCATCGATTCACTCGATACATTCTTTGGGACAAGGCGACTCTTCGCATCGACTTAGTTCGATACGTTGCTCGGGACAACTTAACACTTGCATCGTTATTACTCAATGCGTTCCTCGGGTCGATATGTTTCTCGGGACAACGTAACTCTTCGAGTCAACGACTCAGCATAATGCACCGTGCGGAGCGGGATATTACATAATTTACCACTCAAAACAAGGTTCGTCCCGAACCGAAACCAATACTAAATTTCCAAGGGTTTCACTAGATCGTTCCACGATCTCGTCTCACTATCGTTTGGATCGTACAACTTAGTTTGGAATCATACATATATTTTAGGCGTCCCACCAATATATGCATTTCAACCAAGCACAGTTGTAAGATATCGGAACAAAGCAAACACGTAACTTTTTATTCTTAATTACTTGCCATCTCGTACTCTCGATCGGACTTGGGCTATAGCATAAGTTCTCGCAATTCTATTGCATATGCATATTGATACATACGAGATTCGCCAACAAAAGTTAAGGCACACGATGCGATTCAAAAATCGTATTTCTCACATTGTATATTTTATCGGGACTATCAATTCTACGCGTCGCGTCAAGCCGTCGCGCATCCGATCACAACGAGTCTCCGCAACGCCTTGCGTTCGGCGTCACTATCCAACGATTTTTGATGTTTCACTTCGTATCCTATCTCAACATGATTCTCTTTTGTTGACTTGCAAAAGCATCAACATTCAGGACTACGTCCGCTAGGTGACTTACCTAGACACCGCTCAATTCCTTTCTACGCAAGTTTAAATTGACATTGCACAAAGGCCACAATCTATCCGACACAAAATTTAATTCAAGGCGATGGTGCTCAAGACAACGATCACCCTGACACGAAGGTCTTTACGATGCGCCTTACGTTCGATTTCCTAACGAGTAAGAATTTACTAGCCAAATTCCCAACTTATTCGTCTCGCAGCATCGAACATAAGTTTCGATTCACGCAAGCTCAATTGCAAGGTGAATCCGAACCTAACGACATGTCTCGTAAGTTATTCTCTTATCGTTCTCTCTCGTGCATAGCACGATTCTCGCAATCGCCTAACCGAATCACCATGTCCGTTGGTGAATTTCAAGTTCGATCGTCGACCAACATAACCATTCAAGCATTCATCCAATGAATACTCAAAATCCATCTATATCATTCTCAATCGAAAGTTGTTCCAACAATTTCCGATTGCCTAGACTTATCGTCAACATGCACCGTGTTATATTTGTTATCGGTGCAATCTCATATGCGATATCGCATGGGTCATCTTACGGTCTGCAGCATTCAATTTAATTTGGCGGTCAAGTCTTCTAGGGTCAGCTGCCCCGAAGCTACGCTCGATAATTGTGGATCGTCACCGAAGGACAGTTTACTACGAACCATGCTATATCTTATTTCGGAGCCAAATCACGTTCCGATGATTTCTATGCGACTACCCAAACCCGTACATAACCATTTCTATCGGTGCAACTGATGCGCAACTATCCTCCGAGTAAAGTCATGCACTTTCGTCGTTGATTCCACAATTTACGAAACATTTACTCGTATCGAATTTGAGTCTATCTTATTTCGCGGTCGACACACGAGATGCCATACGCATCGAACAATCGTCGATGACTTATAGTCTCGCCCTGATCAATCACAAAATTTACGATCAACCAAGTTCGTTCATTTTCGCATCGTTATCTACCAAATTTTATAGCACGAGGCACACTCTATTTTGTATTCTCACGTCATTTACATTTTCTTACGTATCGATCTCGATACGCCGTATCCATTTCGATAACGTAAGGGTCAACTTTGAATCCGTTTTAACGTCAACTTAAGTCGCATCGCATACATCCAAGTTCGCAACGAACTTTTCCATACGTATCGACTCGTTCTCCGATTTGCTGCATCCCGCTATACTTCGATCGCGTAACTGAGTTACCGATTATCCAACATCGAACCCTCAAGTCATACGATCTCGCCCTCTAAGTTTTGCGTGTTTTCAGTCGTACTCAAATGAGTTTTGCCGTAACGTAACCAACTATTTCTTAGGCCCGATTACTCGCGTCAACCAACTCTCTTACCGAAATCGCACATCGTGCGATTCGTTTACAATTCGCATCGTCCAACATTCTTATCAAAATCGTAAGTCATGCGATTTGATTCGCCTAGCCAAACATTTCTAACGAGATCGCAAGTCGTACGATTCGATTATAATTTGTATCGCCCAACATTTTTATCGAGCTCGCAAGTCGTGCGGTTCGATTTCAACGTTCCGAGTTTCCTATCCCGTCGATCCAATTGTTGCCTCAAGGCATAATCGTTTTACGAGTTTCCGTCATTCGACCGACACATAAATTTTCAATCGACGTATCATCCCATGATACAAGCCCTGTCTTACCGTTCTAACCGATCATCGAAGAACACTTGCATCAACATGCCGTCGTACAAATTCTCATTCGAGACTCGGTGCTATCCCGTCCGTTGCGGACAAACTTTCCGCAATTCTCATAATACGTCGATGCAATTCATCGCACAAATGGTATTACATATACCACTCGGAATCGAGCCATTCATTGCATCGGTGTATGCCATATACCATCCAGAAATTAAGTTACTTCCGTTGCAACGTACTCTTTACGAACCAACGATCTCTTCCGACTCACGATTTCCGCAGTAATCGTGCTTGATCACAACCGTAACTCTGATTAATCAAAATCCGACGCAACTCGGCCAATGCATTTATTTGCCAACACAAGCTCGGTGCACAACCGAACCGATTTCGTTTCTCGATTTATAACTTTTGTTTTCTTTCGTTGCATCTTGTGCAAAAATTCATTTTTAATATCCGTCGTACTTCGTGCAGCGATCTCACTTTGATATGCGTTGCACCACGTGCAATAATTTTACTTTTGACACGCGTGCACCACGTGCAACATTTTACTTTCAATACGCATTGCACATCGTGCAACGATTTATTTTCGATATTCAAAGTCAATGCTCAAATTCGTTCAACACATTCGATATTGACTTATCGCTTTTCATCGCAACACACATTCGAAATCGATATGCGACACATTCAATATCAACTTTTATTTTTTTCTTTTCAACGCATCATTTACAATCAACGCGTGGCAATTGCTGCAGCAACATTCCACGACTTTCATTGTATCGATGCAACCAAAATTTCTCGTATCGTTCGTTGCAAACAACAAATATCTCAAATTACAATTCACGACGTGTTACATCCGCGGCAACAAATCCTTGAATTTATATCTCGCAACTCGTTGCACTTGCAGCAACAAACCTTTCTCGACTTTTCCAGCAACACCATGTAATTTCCAAACAACACGCGGCAAAATTACATGATTTGTATTAGACTTATTGTATGGAACATCCAGTACGGCATCGAGTAGAGTCAAGAGTGATTTCGATTGGTGGTGGACAACTCTTTGGAATGGAATGAAGCAAACGTCCAGAGGAAATTGAGCCTAGAGCTCTGATACCAATTTGTCACGCCCCATCCCGGAATCACCCGAATCTTCGTCCTCGCATGGGGCGTGATGCCGCACGAGCCTGGAGTTGCGCTCGTGCAAGGCAAGATGACAAGTTCTAAAATGGTTATCTTTGAGTTGAACATTAACAACGAAAGGAAAACAGAGTATACGAAACGATTCTCTTTATTGATATTCGAAATCAGATTACAAAGGCTTTCAATAGCCCAACGGAATTTGCCAGATTGGCTACAACACTCAAGTTCTCTCTTGCCCACAAAGGATTTTACCGTTCCATACATCATGTCTTCTATATCTCGGCCGCATCAATCCTGTCGCGAGTCCGAGCGTCAATGCGATCGCACGCTTCAATACGCTTCGGCATTCCAAGCCTCAACGCGTTCAAGCGAAGCTCCACCGCGAGCAGACCAATCCTTGAACCTGCTAGCAAACTAGTGGGGGATTTATACTTTCGTCCTCGCTGTACTGATCAAAAACCCACTTAACAAACTGACATTTAGTATTGTATTGATTCATGCAAACATACAATTTAGTTCTCTTTCTATGTTCTCCTTAGGATGAGTTCATGGCATATTCGAAGACTGTAAAGCATGGCAAGCATGTTATTCAATTCGCATAAGTAAACAGGCAAGCAATCTCGTGTTTGATTCGTGGTGCGACCTAGCAATATGGACGCACTCGCCCTTGTACCGACGCAAGGTGAATACGCCTATCCGTTTTCCCTGTCATGTTATAAGTGCTCGCTATTCAGGATCCATCCATGCAGGATATACGTATACCTTGCACTTCCAAACCCATCGCCCTTAAATATATGAAGGTCACTAGCTTTCTGGGCTAGAATGGACTTATATTATCGAATCGAAACATAAGACGATGTTAACTCTGTGCGGTTGCTAACCAACATCAGAGGCCACCGAAATAATTGCAGCAAGTGGCTTATCACATTCACCAGACGGTCGCTACCCATCTAAATGAAGTGCACCAACAATACCAAAAACGAATCCCTCCTAGGCCGAACGGTCCCAGCGCCCTGGCGCACCGCGTTCGAGGGAATACCCATGCATGGGCTTTTATATCTTTAATTCCATTTGACCATGCAACAAATCTTATCTTTCATACAACCAAGCAAGTTCGCTTATCTCTATTTCAATTGGCACAACGCCCGAATGTTCTTATCGAACGCCCGAAGGCCGCAAACATTTCGAAGGCACCATGCCGCATTATCATCTCATATTTTTTTCGTTAACTTTCTATGTTCTTACGTTTTATACTTCGTTTCAATGTTTCAATGGCATCATGCCTCAACTCAATGCTCGTCAACTGAACGACCCGAAGGTCCCGAACACCTTTCAAGGTATTATGTCATATCTGACAGTTCTGTCACATTTATGCCACAACTGTATTCTTTCACAACGAAGCCATCTTCTATTATCTCGTGCACAAAGGTACGTTTCGACCGTATTATCGATGTTCTACGACTTAGCATTCAATATCCGTGGCTTGTGCGCTAGGGCGCTCGTCTATTGTCTTTCAATGTTCTAGCCATTCTAACTCGTGCGCGAAGGCACGGTATGGTTCGTGCACTAAGGCACTCGCCGAGTACAGTTATCCCATGTTCTTGCGGCTTGCGCACCGAGGCGCTCGCCTTTGCGATATCCAATGTTCTATAGTGACTCGTACGTCTGCCGTACGATTTATTTCAATTGTTCTATCTAGTGTTCGACACGCACTACGTTTATCTCGCTATCGAGCCACACCCGTGGCATTGATAGGTTAACTTAGCATTCAATGATATGTGTTTTACTTAAGCATGATGGAGTAGGAAAGAGAGTTATTGTCCCCCTACCTTGAATCGATACGCCTTATCGTTTCGCCGAGCCGTTGCGGCTCGATTCCATAACTTCGTCGCACGGGCAACTCTCCTGACCTAGCCATTCGAGCACTTCGTGCTTATTGAATTATACATCCGATTTGGCTTATCGTGCCCAAGTCTCAGCCCGTCGTAAGGCGACGATTTGCTTTCGCAGACCCCTTACTGAATAAGACAAAAGATCGACCTCTAACATTTCAGCGTAAACGTATAGCCTGCACATGAAACAAACTAAAATCAATACTTGCATCGATTCGGACTTGCGCTTTGGTCGATTCGATTTCTTAGAATCTTCGAGCCGTCTCAACGCACTTATCCTTCGAGGCAACGTGGCGCTTTGCATCGATTCACTCGATGCATTCTTTGGGACAAGGCGACTCTTCGCATCGACTTAGTTTGATGCGTTGCTCGGGACAACTTAACACTTGCATCGTTATTACTCAATGCGTTCCTCGGGTCGATATTTTTTTTGGGACAACGTAACTCTTCGAGTCAACGACTCAGCATAATGCACCGTGCGGAGCGGGGCATTACAGAAGCTGCTTGGTTGGTCGAAAAGGACTTCACAAAAGTCCTCTCTGAGACATGGAACAACCTCAACATCACTGATACTCAGGTAAAACTCAAAGGTTTATTATCTCGATTGCATCGATGGGGCAAATCAAGAATTGGCAATATTGATCAAGATATCAGGTATCATGAGGGCATATTATTAGATCTTCAATCACAAAATCAATCTAAAGCAAGCTATATGGATGAACGAAATGTACAAATTCTTCTGAATAAACTACATCTTCAAAGGGAACTTTACTGGAAGCAACGCTCCAACATATCTTGGCTTAAGGAAGGGGACAGAAACACTCGATTTTTTCATCTCTCGGCAACTATGTGGAAACAACGTAATGTTATCCATAGTGTTATCAATCAAGAAGGACTTCAAGTATCAGAGCATGATGACATTTTAGATACCTTTATTGGTCACTTCAGTCCTCTATTTCAAGCTGTAGAGACAAACCCTATTCCCGAACACATCCTGATGGAACTCCCTGTCATCTCCAGTACAGAAAATGATTCTGTTAGTTCCATTCCTCATGAAGATGAAATTATGGAAACAATTAAGAGTATGAGCCCACACAAGTCTCCTGGTCCAGATGGGTTACCTGCTATATTCTACCAAAAATGTTGGGACCAAGTTGGATCAGAGGTATCAACTCTCATTCAAAACTTTTTTAGAAATGGTTTCATGCCACCATATCTTAATCATACTCATATAGCTCTCATTCCCAAGATTAAGTTCCCCTCAAAACCAATGGATTACAGACCTATAGCCCTTTGTAATGTTATTTACAAGGTCATCTCAAAGATTCTGGCCATTAGATTACGACCTCTCATGCACAAATTGATCAGTCCTTATCAAAATGCTTTTGTTTCTGATCGTAATATTGGTGACAACATTGTTATTGCACAAGAGCTTATTCACTCAATTTCCAAATTCCATCCTCAAAATAGTGCTTTTGCCTTCAAAGTAGATATGTCTAAAGCTTATGATAGATTAGGATGGGGTAATATCAGCTAAGTATTAGGTGGTGTTGGTATTAATGGCAAATCACATGATCTAATCATGCAATGTGTTACTACACCCTCTTTTGCTATCCTCATCAATGGTGTTCCATCTAATTCATTTACTCCTGGTCGTGGAATTCGACAAGGATGTCCACTCTCCCCATATTTGTTCATTTTGTGTATGGAAATTCTAACTACTCTGATCAATACAATGGTTAGAAACTCTCTTTACGATTGTGTATCTATTCGTAATTCACACCACAATTATTCCTATCTTGCCTTTGCTGATGATTTGTTCATTTTTGGCAAATGTTCCCTACATAACATTACTCAAGTGAAGATCATCCTTCGAACTTTTGAAAGTTGGTCAGGCCAACGTGTCAATTTTGAAAAATCTTCTATTTTTTTTAGTAGGAAAACTGATCCTATAATGCGAGAGTTGTTCCGTAATCTCTTGGGAGTCCAATTGATGCATTCCAATGACAAATATCTTGGTCACTTGCTTCTCCAATCTAAGAAAAGAGTGTCTACTTTCCACACTCTCTTGGATGCTAGTCTATTTAAACTATTGGGATGGAAGAGGAAATGTTTATCTCATGCTGGAAGAACCACTTTAATCAAATCTACTTTGGCCTCTCTTCCTACCTACTTTCTTTCTGCCTACCTTATCCCAAAATCAGTGTCCAATACTTTGTCCAAACATCAACGCAATTTTTGGTGGGACTCTCATGACAAAAGGAAGATACATTTCTCGGCTTGGCCTAGATTCACTCAACCGAAATATCAAGGGGGTCTTGGTATTCGGGATCCATACATTGCAAATCTTTCTCTGGTTCTTAAAGTAGCATGGAAGTTCATCTCGCAACCAGATTCAGTTCGGGCATCTCTCCTCACCAGTAAATATCTGCATTCAGCCTCTTTCTGGACAGCAGTGCCATCCAGTTCCTCCTCCTGCATTTGGTCTAGTATTCTTCGTAGTAGGGAGTTCCTGATAGGCAATATTTTATGGTCGGTGGGAGATGGTTCAGATATCAACATATGGAATGATCCATGGGTTCCATCTTTACCAGATTTCAGAGTGAAAGTCTATAACTTCAGTAATCGATGGATTCATAAAGTCAGTGATCTGATTAACATTAATCATCTATCATGGAAGGCTAACCTCATCCACCTCCTATTTCCTCCTAGTGAAGCAAATACCATTCTAAAAATTCCTTTATCTGCTAATTGCTCTTGTGATAAACTCATGTGGATACATACTGCTGATGGAGTGTTTACTTTCAAGTCAGCATACAGAGTAATACATAAGAAGCTATTCCCTAATCTTATCAGCAGTAATGAAGATGAATTCATAGATTGGAAGAGACTCTGGTTCCTAACACATATCAGTCCTAAGGTGGTGCTTTTTGCTTGGCATGCCATTACAAACTCACTCCCTACACAAGACAACATCTACCTTCGAATCAACCACATTGATGCCATATGCCCTCTGTGCAAGGTGAATTCTGAAACTACTAACCATTTATTATTTCTTTGTCCTATCACAGGTAAATCTTGGGATCATATTGCTGAGATTGCAACTATGATTCATGAAGACTCCACTGTTTCATCAATCATCACCACTATTCTGAAGAAGGGTGATCTATCCTTAACTTTATCTCTATTCTACCAAATGTGGATTATCTGGAAGTCGAAAAACAAAGCAATTTTCAATCATCAACCAATCAATGCAACACAAATTTTTGAAGATGCTTCAAGGTTAAATGAGAGGACAGCACTGATCATTCTTCCTCTATCAATGCTACATTTAGGAACCAACAGGATTTCAAATCACTACAACAAAAAACCCTTTTAATGACGGCTAAAAAGCGTCATTAATGACAAACCATGACGCTTTTTTTTCCTTCAAAGCAAGCGTTATGAAAACGGGTGTTATAAATGTTTTTTAAAAGCGTTATAAGAAAAGCGTTATGGATAGTTTCTATAAAAGCGTTATGGATAGTTAATATATATACACAATTCAGGACATTTTAAAAACGTTATGAATAGATAATATGTATAGGCTCAATCCAGCACATTTATAACACTTTATACTATTCAAATTAGCATATTTATAACGCTCTATACTGCACATTATATATTATATTCCAAAAACTTAACATTATATATCACCATCTTTATTACATTTCTCAAAATAGAGTACATATCAACATCTTTATTACATTCTCAAAATAGAATATCCAAATACATACATATATATATATATATATATATATATATATATATATATATATATATATATATTTACAACTACCAAAATTGTCCACATCAAAACTTGGCCACATCAAAACTGTCCACATAACATGTAGCAAAATCCTAAAAAAGATAAAAGCAAGGTTCAATATAATTTGTAATATAATGTGAAAAATGAAACTTTATATTGGTGCCCCATATAACAAGGTTCAACAACTTTCACTTCATTACATCTTATTATTTCCTTTCTATGCAAGAATGGAAAAAAAACATAAAGAAGGCCAAAAATGCATCTTTAGAATTTTATAGAAAAATTGAAATAGCTTCAGAATATTATATAAATAGGCATAAACACAAGAGAATTTAGGTGGTTGTTTGGGGGACCTTCATCCAGGTTGAGCAGACTCCCATGAGTTGCTGGAAAGAGCTAGAAATTTCATATGCAGGAACAATTGGTCACTTATAGCAAATACTTGTAAGACAAAAAAAATTATGATATTAAGGGAACATACAACCACTTACAGATAGGAAATGGTTAGTTTTGGCATAACAAGAACTCTGTACGTGCATCCCAGGTATTGAAGCGACCAAATGGCATGTTGCAATTCCAAAATCATACTTTGCCAACTCGATCCAGTATGCTTGAGGCTCAACAAGATTGATTTTGTGGATCATGGACAGATTCCTACAATTGTCACATTAGACGATGAGTGATTCATTAAGTGCAAATGTCTCAAAAAGTTTACAAGGTGACGATGAAGAAGATTGGTGTAGTATCATGTCTGTGCCAAAATAACCACCATCTATGAAACAATTATCAACTTTGCAAAATGTAACTAAGCAAAGAATATATTCAAAATGCAACTTCTTACCATTTCTATGTGCACTTTGATATCAGTTTGCAATAAGAGCCTACCATTTCTATGTTACCATTTATATGCTTCTTACCATTTCTATATATGCACTTTGATATCAGTTTGCAAACAACAGATTACAATAGTAGCATTTTCCAAAGTGCAGATTGCATCAACAACATTTTGGGCATCAGGTTGTACAACCTGAACAATCCAATTTAGCAGTAGAGAATTTGATAAAGCCAGGAATATATTCAAAATGTAACTGAGCAAAGATTATATTCAGAATGCAACTTCTTACCATTTCCAAATGTAACTAAGCAAAGAATATATTCAAAATGTAAGTCAGCAGTTTTCTGGGATGCAGTTTTATGGGCATTAAAAAAGAGTTGGCATTGCGCGCACTGCACTGAGAGGATTGGCATTTCACTGCACTAGTTACACAGCACATCTACACGATCAGACTGCACTAGTTACATAGCACATCTACACGAATAGACTGTAATGAACCTACATGCATTATTGATCCAGTACACCATTGTGTAGCATCAATGTAAATGACAAAACATAGACCACACAAACCAGACGTTTCATGGACGCATAAAAATAGAAAGGTTTCATTTTGAAACTAAAAACAAATCCAACTTAATAAAAGGGTTGTTTCCTGGAAAGCATCAGCAGAGAGGAGTAAAGAGACGACATTCAATTATCGGCTTCATAAAAGAAAGCATAAAAAGTATATGTAACACCGCATTTACCATATATATATATATATATATATATATATATATATATATATATATATATATATATATATATTTGGAATATATGAACGGTTCATTTATAATGCATATGCTTCTTTAAAAAAAAATAATGTAGATGTATAAAACCTTAAGGTTTATCTTGCTCCAAGTGCTTAGTTACAAGCAACATTCTTTTGAATCAGTAGGAAGCTAAACTCCTTCCTTTTACCTACAAGTATCACCAATACTGCATATTTATTAATCATCGTCACCTTGTAAACCTTTGCCCATCAAAAATGGGTCAGCCATGGAACATAGATCTATTTTGAGAAGCCACCTCTAGTCAATCAAATTTTAATGCATATTAAAGTTTGAGTGATTCATTGAGTGATTCATTACTTGGGCACCCAAAAATATCGCTAGTAATTTTTTTAATGCATATTAAAGTTAACTTGAGAAACAAAAATAGAAAGGAAAAAAATGGAGAAGATTACACAAATATCGGACAGGATACACTAGGTCACATATGCATAAGCTAAAAGATCCCCCCAGGACCATGAAAATGATGCCCTCATTTATTAATACATCAGGAATGAATCTGACTCTGCACTACTAAAATATGCTCTATTAGCGACGTAATTTAGCGACGGAATAAAATAACGTCGCTAAATATCGAATATAGCGACTCCTTTCTATAGACATTGCAAAATGTCGCTGAATAGCGACATTCAGCGACAGGAGATAAATTACGTTGCTGAATAGTGACGTTCAGCGACATATTATTAAATATGTCGCCATATATTAAAATATTTGCGACGTTTAGCGACGTCTCCTCTTGACGTCGCTAACTTTTTTACTTAGGGCACACTGTTTCCTTTTTCCCTCTCACTCAAAAATTTTAGAATTTTCTTTTTCCGCCTCGACCCTCGGCTACTCCCTCCCCCCCGGCGACCCCTTCCCCCCCCGGCGACCCCTACCCCTCCCCCCGTCGAGCTCCTCCTCCTCGAGCTCCTCCTCCCCCAATCCGAGCTCCTCCTCCTCTTCCTCAGGTAAACCCTAACCTAACTCCTCTCCCTCCTCCTCCTCCTCCTCCTCCTCCTCTCCCACGGACACACACACACGGACACACATACACACACACACACACGGACATACGGACACACATACACACACAAACACACACGGACACACGGTTAGGGGTACAACTTGGGCGGGCTAAACCCGAACCCAATGGTATAAACCCGTTAACGGGTTGGGTTAGGGTTGAAGATACTCGGGTTCGGGCTCGGATTTGGGTTAAAATATTTGAACCCGATCAACAATCGGGTTGGGCTCGAGTTCATGTGTCGGGTTGCCCGATGAACCCGAAATATTGTGTGTCTCTCTTTATATTTGAGAGTGTATATATATATAGGTGTCTCACTACCAGAATAAGTCGTTTTAGTGACGCCTAAAGACATCGCTAAAATGACAAATTTCGTCGCTAAAAATATTTACCGACGCAATTACCGACGTTTTAGACTTGCCGCAAAAATGTAAGTCGCTGATCTTTAAAACGTCGCCAAACGTCGCAAGTACCGACGTTTACCAACGTATATATATGTCGGTATATTATCGACGTCTACCGTCGTGTCGTCGGTGGATTAGCGACGTGTTTAAAGTCGCTACACGTCGGTAAAATCCTGGAAATTTATCGACGTTTACCGTCGTTTAAAATGTCACTAAATGTCGGTAATTCCTGGGATTATTACCGACGTTCACCGACGTTTACCGACGTTCTCCGACGTATAAGGACGTCGGTAAACGTCGGTACCCTAAAAAAGTTTGCAGATTTATCGACGTTTACTGACGCAAACGGACGTCGGTGAAGTACGTTTATCTGCAGGCGTCTTTATCCTTGTCGTCTTTGTAGTACAACATGCACCCGTTGCGACAGGCATCGATTTTTTCGTATCCCATCCAGAGCGATCTAACCATCCTCTTAGACCGGTAGAAGTCTTTAGGCAACTTCGTACCCTCAGGCAATATTTCTATAAGCAACTCCATAAGACGGTTGTAGCAATCTTGCGACATGTTAAAATCGGACTTGATGCTCAACAATCTTGTAACCACCTCCAACGGTGAATGATCCTCACAACCTGGATATAATGGAGTCCTTGCATTCTCTAGCAACTCCATGAACTGTGCAGCATCGGGATTCGGTGCCTCCTCAGGTGCATCATGATCATCCGGATCGAAACTAGGCCCGACCGTGTCAAAAACCATGTTCACCAACCCATCGTCGTAAGGAGCGTTGTTGTGGACATCCACATAAGGCTCGTACTCCGATGCTAAAGACACAAGTTCTTCGTGCTTACTCCACTGATAGTAATTCGGCGTGAAACCCTTCGAGTATAAATGATACGTGACATCCACTTCTGGATAATATTTCAAGTTGCGACATCTCACACACGGACACTAAATTTTGGTACCGTCCATGTACTGAGGGAACGCCTTGGCAAACTGCAGGAACTGGTGTATACCCTCTATGAATTCATCCCGCACACCGCACATGTCATCAGGATGACGGTTGTACATCCACGAACGATTCTACAGATAGTAATTCAGCTCCATATCCATTTAAGGATAATTCTGTAAGATAGATACATGCACATCGTTTAAACACTTGTAAAAGTAATCATGATACAACAAGTGGTAATAGATATGATGTATCCTATGTAGTTTCTTTCCCTCTCTTTACTGTGAACCTTGGTTAACATTAATATTTCCATACTTCTCTAGGGTGAGGTTGAGGTAGATATCCTATGATGCGGAATAGTCGACTGAATGACCCGAATGAGAAGGAAGGAAGTAGGGAGGCTCACTCTATACACTCTAGGATTGACTTATTTCGTCGTTGATTTGACTTATTTTGGTAGTGTAAAATGTCAACAATATCCGATATGGTACCTCGAAGACCTAAATATATAATATTAATGTCAATTGGTGTTTTGGAATCATAAACATGATATACTAGGTCAATTCTAGGTCTCCAAGTCATTTCTAGGTCACACTAGGACAACTGGGTCAATACCTTGCCAAACTTGGTCAAACTAGGTCACACCTAGGTTTTTAGGGCCATACGTTGCCTTACCAAGGTATTCTAGTCTATACTAGGCTAATACCCTATGTATTTGCCCTACCAATATCCTATTCACATAGGTAAAACCATTACTATGGCCTATTTACCTAATTACCTATACACTAGCCTATCCTTAATTCTAGTAAAAACCAATACCCAAACTCAATACCCCATACACTACAACATAGGTATCTCCCATACCCATGTGTCAACCCATTACCTAAACCTATAGGCTTCCTAAACCTATATATTACCTAGTCACTCTAGGTAAAGCCATTACCTATACTCATAGGTAAAACAATTCCTATCTTGAAGTTACCTATACTTATTGTCCTAGTCCTCATCTATACACATTATCCTAAGGCCTCGTTTAGTTTACCGATTTAAGGAACTAGGAAAGGAAAGTTGTTCATTTCCTTTGTTTGGTAACCACAAACTTGAGAATCAATTTCCTCACAAGGGGGAAAATTGGAGGAAATATGGTTCCACTCATGACCCATGGGATTCATTTTTCCTCATACTTTTCCAACATTTATTACAAAAGTAACCATGTGTTATTGTTTATTTTACCATTAATGCTTATTTTACCGTTGTTATATTTTTGCTTCCCTTTCCTACACCAACCAAACAACGGAAAGGAAATGTGACAGGAATCTTACTTTCCGATTCCCATGGAAATATACAAAGGAATACATTTCCTTTCCGTGAACCAAACGAGGCCTAATAGTGTCAAAGTGTCCACGTGTTGTCAAAGTGTCAAAGTATCAAAGTGTCACAGTGTGTGTCAAAGTGTCCACTTGTGTGTCAAAGTGTCCACGTGTGTGTTAAAGGGTCGTGTCTGTGTCGCATCAGAAAAAGGGAGATATGGTTAGGGTTTACCGACACAGCGTTGGGGTTGGGTCGGGGTCGCCGGGGCTGGAGCAGCGACGGAGGAGACTGGTCGGGTGGTCGTCGGAGGGAGTGAGTCGTCGGAGGAATGGGGTCGTCGGGCAGGGGGTCGTCGCGGGCAAGGGTAAGGGGAAGAGCGGGAGATTAGAAAATTTTGGGTAAAAAAGATGAAAAATCGATCGGGCCAGAACCCTATATGAAATGTTTTAGCGACGTCAGTTAAAGACGTCGCTAACCGTCGCTATTTATTAAAACCTGGTGACGTCGTAAAAGTGGCATCGTGAAACGTCGCTGAATAAAAAAAACAGTGACGTTTTGCGACTAGAATGCGACATCAGTTGTCCAAAACATAATTTGTGTCGCTAACTGTCGCTCAAACGTCGCTGATAGTGACGTTCAGCGACGTATATATAAAACGTCGCTAAAAGCACAAAACTTAGCGACTTATTTATCTGGAGTCGCTAATTTCGTCGCCATTATGACTTATTTTGGTAGTGTCTTGATATATGTATATATATGTTTATTGGTTGTGTGTGAGTTTGAGTGAGAATGGAGGGAGTTGTTGTGGTAGGTTGTGGTTGTAGTTGTGGTATTGTAGTGGTGGTTTGTGGTGGTGTTCATGGTGGTTGAAGGGGGGATTGAGACCAGTATATGCAGCAGCAGCTAGGCCAGCATATGCAGCAGCAGCTAGGCAGCATAAGCAACAGCAGCAGCATATGCAGCAGCAAGCAGCAACAGTATCATTCATTCGGCCACCCATTCACCATCCATCCATTCATTCATCCATCCATTCATCTATCACATATAGCAGTCCATTCATTTATTCATTCACCCATTCACCATTCTTTTATTCATTCACCCATTCACCATTCATTCATTCATTCACCCATTCACCATTCATCCATATCCATTCATTCATCCATCCATTCATCCTTCACATATAGCACTCCATTCATTTATTCATTCATCCATTCACCATTCATTCATTCATTCACCCATTCACCATTCATTCATTCATTCACCCATTCACCATTTATTCATCCATTCACCCATTCACCATTCATTCATCCATTCATCCTTTTCATCAAAAACAGTCACTTAACCCCCTTCACGTTGTGTGTGTGTGTGTTGTTAGTGAGTTAGTGAGTTGAGCGTTTAGTTAGAAGAGTATGTTAGTGGTTAGAGAATATATTAAGGAAATGTTTGGTAATAGGATGTGGTTTGTGTTAGAGAGTGAGAAAATTGTGGAAGATATGTTAGTAAGATTTTATATTAGAAGTTTTGTATTAGAGTTAGATGTGGGCTAGAGTGAGCGTGACAGGTTGAGGTATCTTGTGATACCAAGATGGTATCACAAGATAATTAGGATTTACCCTAGCTATGAAAGGGTAAGGTAATAGGGTAAGTTAAGGTAATTGCCTAGAAGCTAAGGTATGAGTCTAAGGTGTTAGGATATGGTTAGAAATTGATTGTCTTGGTTGGTAATGGTTAGGATTAGTGCTCTTAGACTAGTTTTGACCTCGGTTGACGGTTTTGACCAAAAGTCAGCGAAAGTCAACCGAAAGTCAAATTTAGCCTAAAAGTGACTAGAATTGACCCGAAACCAAACCAGAGTTGACCAGTTGACTGAAAGTCAACAGTTGGTCAACATTACCCGATGGACCCGACCCAACCCGAGTTCCACTACTAAAATATGTCAAATCAGCGACGCCATAGGACGTCGCTAAATATGGAAAATACATCGCTAAATCCAATTAGCGACGTATTTAGCGACGTTTGGACGTAGTCGCGATTTACCTAGTCGCTAAACACCATAATGTCGCAATACTTCGCTATTGTGACGACCATTAGCGACGCATCCGCGTCGCTAATTCAGCGACTACAAGCGACGTAAAATGACTGCGTTTGTCGACGTCAGCTAGCGACGTGTAGCGACGTTACATACATCTATGCTGACCTGGCATGTCAGCAAATTTGCGACGTTCTGCGACGTCGATACGTCGCTATATTATCGACATATAGCGACGTATTAGCGAGGTCATAGTTAGCGACGTTTAGTGACGATCAGCGACGGGGTGAATCATAGTTAGCGACGTTCCGATACTTACTAAGCGACGTTCATTTTCGGCGCTGGACGTCGCTAAACGTCGCTGAATGTCGCTAAATTTGGTGAAAAATTAAAAAAAAAAGCATTTGCAGCAGCACCTACAACAGCATTTGCAACAAACAATATGAAACACAATCAACACCTAAAGCACTATTTCCCTGGGTTCGTCGACCCCTTCGGTGGAACACTACTCAACACCGGCTGATCAGGAGGAGCATCACGAACACAAAGTATCAAACAATATAAAACACAATCACGAACACGTTTGAAACACAATCTCATCAATCAACACAGATATATAAAAATTTCAACAACAGTGTCAAACATAATGAAACACAATAACAATGTATGTATAAACACATAAAAGATCCCACAATGGGCCATCACACAACAATATATATATATATATATATGTCGACTACGGCTGATCAGGAGGAGCATCACCACTCCTAGAAAGAAGGTAAGCATACTGCTCCGGTGTAAGAACCACCGACGACGATGAAGGAGGGGGCAATACAACCGCTGTAGAAGGAGGCAGTGTAACCGCTGGAGAAGGAGACAGTGTAACCGCTGGAGATGAGTGCGTCCGCGTCTCCTCTAGGCCTAGCAGTGTGGCGCTGCATTGCTCCATGCAAGCCGCTATCCTATTAATGGTGCCGTGAATGGACTCCTGCGTCCCCTGTACGTCCCTCATAGTGCGTTCGAGCTCGTCAAAGCGTGCGGTGACCGACGCAGCGTCCCCTTGCGCCTGAGACCCTGGCTGCTCAGAAATCCTCCTCAGCATATCGTCGTACAGCTCAGCAATCTGGCGGGCAATGGTATATATCCTCGACTGGGGACGACTCGGCCTGTGATGGCTGTGAATATGTACTGGCAGAGGGAGCCCTAGATGCCTGCATCGCAACAAATGCACCGTAGGACCCCGTACCGTAGTACATACCTCTATGAAGACCACCAACGACGGTTTTCCAGAGCTCGTCCTCCGACTGAGGTGGAGAGGGCTACGATGTACCAACCCCTCCCTCTGCCGGTGCACTAGCACTCGCACGCTCAAGTAGCCTAACAAACTCGTCCTAGAAATCATTGTGCATCTCTATAAATCAGTACTTACCTAAATTAGCCTAATAATTAAACGTCTAAAGTATTTAATTATTATTAACTATATGGTTATCTGTATATTCTTCAAGTTGTGTTAAAAATTAACGAAATCTAAATTAGTACTTACATAGCTCTGAGTAGCCCGGTCGTCGATGAGCTTCCCGTCCTTCCGATGGGTGGCCAGGAAGACGGTCACCATGTTTGCGTCCTCACCCCTCTGTACCTGCGTGTTTGTTATATTTTATTCTTTAGTAAAATAGAAAATTATATACTCCTACTATTAATAAAATCTTATATATTGCAATAAATTACATACCAGACGACGGAAATGCTCCGTCATAGGAATCGATCCACCACACCACTTTCAGGCCCTCGTCCTAGCCACCTTTGCCTTCTCCGACCGCTCTCTGTACCGGGGCTCCTCAAATCGAGCCCTCATCGTGGTCCACTGGTCAGGCGTGATCCAACCAGCAATTAGCTTTCTGGAGCGCTGACGAGCTTTCTGATCGTCAATTGCATCACGGATCAACTTGGCGGCAACGGCAGGAAACTGCCTCTCAATCTCCTCGGCCCGGTGTGGTGGATAAAAATAAGTCCTCTACAAGAATTACAAATTAAAATAATAAGTTCTAAAAAATGCTTAAAATTATATTAATTATACTAAATTAACTATCTTTAATTACCTTGAAGTGGGCAAACCAGAATGCCATCCTCTCTTCCGAGGCACCCGAGTAGTTGATCCACGGACCCCCATAGTTGGACCTCAGAAAGGAGTCCAACGCTCTCTGTACCGACGAGGGACGATATATGTATACAACGATAATTATATTAATGAATATATATATATATTTTATATATATAAAAAAAATATATATATATTTATATATATATATATATAAATATACAAACATGCATAAAAAATATATATATATATTCATTTAACTTACTTCGTATGACCGTCGGCCCAAATCTCCATCCTCGTCTCATCCTGAGGTGCGCATGGAGGGTCGCTCTGGTATGGATCTGCCCGGGCGGGAGTAGGGACTACCTCCTCCACCTGCTCCCCACCCGCCATGCTGCTGTCAGCGGTAGGAAGGCTAGGGGAAGGAGTATCAACAAGCCTGGAACTGCTCATCCCAGATGTACTGCCACCCGGACCTGCGACCGTATGGTACAATGGAGTGCTCGGGTCAGACGATGGTCCGGAGCCATCCTCTGGTAACGGAGCTCTCTGCCCACCTAAGGACACGGCTCGTCCTGACCTATCTCCGCGTCGTCCTGATATGCCTCCGCGTCGTCCTGCCATGCTGATAATAACATATGATTAAAAATATAAATAAATACAATGACAGTTTAGAAATATCTGCATACATTGGAGTTCATAATTTAAGTTTACAAAAATTTGAATACTAATAGAAATGATCATAGTTCATAATTTAAGATTACAGAAATATGAATACATTAAAATCACAGTTTCTCAATCATCCTCTGAAAATTCATCTTCTTCGTTTGCCTCCTCCTCCTCATCCTCTTCCTCTTCCTCCTCATCGTCACTAGCATCTCCTTCGTCTTTGTCACTCCCCGTTCCCAGAATGCGTATTTTAATACGTATATTGCTTGAATGTATTTATTTAGTATTTATCATGTATAATCCTGTATTTAAATTCCTATAATTCATTATCTGTATTTATCATGTTTCATATTAATTAATTATCTGCTCTTTAATTTTTATGTTAATTAATTTCCTGCAATTAATTTCTGCAATTTATTTTCTGCATTTTATTTTTGCTGTTATTTTATTCTCTGCTTTAGTTAGTCTATTGTGGTTCGGCCTAGGTTGGGTTTCTCGGGTTGGCCTTGTTGGATCCTCCCTTAAACCCGGCCCAATAGCTCCCACCTACCACCCCCTTTGCTATTTAAAGCTTCCATCCCCTTCTCTCTCTTCATTACTCTTCTTCACCATTTACTTCTTCTTCTTCTCCACACCACCTTCTCCACCTACCAGCAGTAGCAGCAGGCAAGTGCAATCTTGCTTCTTGCTTGGAGAACCATTTTTATGGTTCATTACTCTTCCTCTCATGATCCTGAGAGAGTTTAGTGCTTGGCATTTTTGATTTCTGTGGCTTGTTTTCTCTAGATCTAAGTTGTTACATTTTCGGCTGTTCATGGGTTTTGGTCCACCAACTTAGCGTGTATTTTTGGCACTGGAGCGAAGGCTCCATAGGACTTGGAGTTTGGGAGATGTTGTACGCTCACGTTCTTACGTGCTCGCGTAAACATCAGCCCTTCACGCTCACGTCTTTACGTGCGTGCGTGTATCTTTAGTCACGCACACGTTATTATGTGTCAGCGTGTATTTTTAGTCACGCACACATCCTTGCGTGCGTGCGTGTATTTTTAGTCACGCTCACGTTCTTACGTGCCAGCGTAAATTTTAGTCACGCACACGTCTTTACGTTGTCTGCGTGGATTCTGAGTCATGCTCACGTCTTTCTGAGTTAGCGTGGATTTGAGTTACGCTCTTGCCTTTGCGTGCGTGTGTGACTTCTCACACTCACGCTGTACTTGCGTGCGTGACTTTTCACACTCATGCTGTACTTGCGTGCGTGACTTTTTACGATCACGTTGTACTTGCGTGCGTGACTTTTCATGCTCACGCTGTGCGTGCGTGGATTTCCTATCACGTCCACTCTGTGCGTGCGTGGATTTCCTATCACATTCACCCAGTGCATGCGTGAATTTCTTTCCACGCTCACGCTTGCCAGCGTGTATTATTTTATACGCTCACTCCTTCAGGCTAGACTTGGCATACCCCTTTTTAAGCGCACGATTCTTGCGTGACTTTTGGACTTAGCATAGACTGGTTGGCGTGACTTCCTGACCTGGGTGTTTCTATTTATTCATTAAATGATGGCATGATAATTTTCCTATTACGTCCTTATGCCTTTTTACATGAACTTGATAATCTTAGCATGTTAATGATTGTGTATTAGTGCCCTGTGTCTTGATTGATTGATGGATACCTAGTAAGACTGAAACTTGACCTTGAGAGTTATAGACTCGACCCATTTAATGCTAAATGACTCTCATGCTTTGTCACCATTGATGACGATGGTATCTTGACTAAATTGATCATGCGTTCCTAGTTAGAACTAAGAGACTGGCTAGTCGTCTTATTGAATTGAATGAATGAGACACGTTCATGTTAATGAACTATTGTAATCGACTGGCTGATCCCGAATATTGACATACATGCACATGCAGGCCTCAATCTATTTATTTATTTATTTACTTAATTATTTTCTAACAAAAGAAGCATGTGTACTTTATGGTCAAGGCATGATTATTCCGTAGTTAGATCTGATTGTTGCATTACGCTATATAAGACCTACAACCTAGCCGCACGGGTATCGTTGTAGAGTTGCGCATATCGTACCCCGTACGAAAGTACTCATTTGAATGACCATGATCCACGACATGGGATTTCACTCAACGTAGGGACTATTAAGTTAAATAAAATAATAATTGCATGGAGAGAATGGATTCCCGAGTTCTTACATGGCAGCCCCCTTGGGACGAGTAGTACCCGACGGGCCGGCTGGTTTCCACAGATACGGCAAATCTGCCACACGGGCAGGGAGCGGTATCTGCTTATATTATTATTGTATATTGTATATTAATGACGGGCGTCCTGCTAGGACTCGTCTAATTCATGCATGGCGCAATTGATTGACTGGATAGACTAGCCTTGCTCGCACATGGTAAGAACTGAGGAATCCCTATTGCATAATTCCAGGATAACTTGGAACTCACATTAGCAAGCCGTAGTAGTTGATTGGCCGTTCAAGATGATTTGTTTGTGTACTGTACTACTCTGTTACCTAACTGGGATGATCAGAATGTCAGGACATGACGGGCCAACTTCTGTCCTTGTTTGGTTGGGAGGTTGGTTCGAAGTGTCGTGATGTGATGTGAATCCTAGTGGAAAGCAGAGATCTATTATCATTATATTCTTTTACTTACTAGTTTTAGTCCTTCATATCGTCCTTCCTTGTGGTACTTGCTATTAGAGGTCTAACCGCTCTGATTTTGCATGGCCAGATTTAGAGCCGGTTTCCGAGGACTCAGCGTACTTCTGCCTCCAAGATGGTCAATACTAGAGGAATGATCGCAGGAGGACTCGAGTGGGTTCCTTACTTCACCGCTCGTTTTGTTATTTACTTTATACTTAGCCGTTTGGCACCGATATGTTAGTCAGATTGTCTTGTACTTACTTTTACATAATTGTAATTAAGTCAGACTGCAGCTGATAACAATTGTGTACACTTTGCTATATCATCTGGCTATGTTTTATAAAGCCAGATATCAAGAATATTTTGACTGAGCGTTTGGGATGCCTTACTGCTTTATCTTACATGTTCTCTATTCCTGTTTCCTTGTTCGAATGATTGAGACAATAGATGTGAAGTGACCATAGTAAGACTTTCATGTAGTATGCACCCCCTCGTCTGGTTAGACAGCATTGATCGTATTATACGGTATTCATCTACCCGTAATACGTAGCTGGCTGAGTCATTCCCCCGCTCTCCAGTATTTTGGTTATGGGGCGTGACAGTCTTCCCCTTCGGATACTTGTACCTCTTCTACACAAGTAGATATGAAATGGGGAACTTCTGCTGAGTCGATATCAACTGTATTTGGTACAAGAGGCAGCTCGTCCTCCTGATAAGCCACTTCGTCGACGTCGTAGGTATTTCTGGCTTTAGTCTTGCATACTGTCCACCAGTCATACTTCGTTATTCCCCGTCAAGGATACGTTGTAAAATATACGAGTTGCGCTTGACTTGCTAGGATAAATGGTTCGTATCCTTCGTATCGACGACGGTAGTTAATATCCATAAGACCATGCTTGTCAATTTTCCATCCTTGATCTTGTATCAGATCGAACCAATCAACTTTGAACAACACGATCTTGGCAGACTCTATGCCATAGTTGTACATCAATTCCACGATCTTCCGCAAGACGCCATAAATCATTGCCTGGAGTGACATCTTTGTAGTTTGTAGATTTGTTACACAAGCAACTGTTTTTTGTGGAATCAAGATCCATGAATCTATCTCTGATGGAAGCATTTGTTGACTTGAACTTAAACCCATTCACGCAATAACTTGGCCATATTTTGACGGCATAAATTGGTCCCTTGGCAAAAGTTCTAATAGATTCATTCTCAAGGATGATGTCCGGACAATCGACCTAAACACGAGAAGATACAAAATTAAGTTCAATGTTAAGTTATTTCTTGTGCAAATACAAATGGAGGAAGATTCTAACTAGCTTCTTACGTACATATGCATTCAACCAAGACGGGAAATGAAGTCTCATTTCTTCTTCTACTTCTTCATTTGCAATGTATGGTCTACTTGACCTCACCTCATCATTAAATTTGCTGAAAACCAATAAATATCGGGATATACTCGTTAAATTATAATAACGTAATCAACAAGTAGATGACTTGAACGTTGAAGATTTTCACTTACCACTCTAGCTTTTCCACTTCATCCTCCTCGCAGTTGAGTAATATATATATAACTGGGCAGCCCTTACTTCCTCATCATTCAAATATCGCTTTTTCAGTTTTCCAGAAGGCTTTCCAAGAGCATTGAAGACTTTCAATAATGCATTATTATATTCTATATCTCCATCGTCGTTTCTCAGAGCTCTTGTTCTATTTGTAGCAATATGAGGCTTGAAATACATTGAACAAAAGTTTGTAATCTCCTCAATGACATAGGCTTCACAAATAGAACCCTCGACCCGTGCCTTATTTTTCACCTTCCTCTTCAGGTGGTTTAGATGGCGCTCGAACGGGTATATCTACCGATAACCGACGGGCCCACCAACACGTGCCTCATAGGAAAAATAAATTGGCAAATGCTCCATAGAGTCGAAGAATCCAGGAGGTAACACCCTCTCAAGCTTACATAATGTTACTGCAATGTCCTTCTCCTGCTTTTCAAGCCGATCGACGAGCAACTTAGTAGAACAAAGATCTCTGAAGAATATGCTAAGCTTTGTCAGTGGATCCCAAACGACCTGAGGTAAGAATTCCCGAAATGCAATCGAGATTAACCTCTCCATAAAAATGTGACAGTCGTGGCTCTTCATACCCTGTAGTTTGTTCTCCTTCGGGTCAACACATCTTCTCAAATTCGATATGTACCCGTCTGGAAATTTTAGGCCCTGGATCCACCTACAAAGTTTACCTTTGTCCTCCTTGTCCAGTGAGAAAATGGCCCTGGGCTGCCTATACTTCCCACTGCCTTCCTTTATCAAATGCAACTCTGGACGTCTGCATATTTCTTCTAAGTCCAACCTGGCCTTGGGATTGTCTTTCGTCTTCCCCTTTACGTCCATCACAGTATTTATTATATTGTCAAATACATTCTTCTCGATATGTATGACATCCAGGTTATGTCTGAGCAGATGGTCACTCCAATGTGGTAGGTCCCAAAATATACTCCTCTTCGTCCAGTTGTGAGCGCGGCCAAATCCATCACACTTGTACCCCGCTGTAGGCTCTTCAATAGCACTTGACAATTCTTTAACTTCCTCCCATATCGTGTCTCCGGACCACCGTGGCGGTGGACTGGACTTCTCTACCATGCCAGCACGCCGTGTAGGCGAACTATCTGCTGCATGTATAGCTCTGCCAACTTCTCGGTGGAAAGCCCCACCTTGAAGGGTATGAAGTGCGCACACTTTGTCAGCCTGTCCACGATGACCCAAATGGAATCCTTTCCTCCTTGGGAACGAGGAAGCCCTGAGACAAAGTCCATCGTAATATGTTCCCACTTTCACTCGAGAATGGGTAACGGCTGCAACAAACCAGCTGGCCTCTGGCGCTCCGCCTTGACCTGCTGGCAAACTAGGCATCTCGAGATAAAACGTGATACATCCCTCTTCATCCCGTGCCACCAAAGATGTTCCCGCAAGTCACGGTACATCTTGTTAGCACCAGGGTGAATAGAATATCTCGATCGGTGTACCTCCTGCAAGACTGCCTCTACCAGCTCTCCCTTCGGCATGCACAATCGGCTGCCATGCATCAGGGATCCATCCTCTGCTATAGTGAAGTCATCCAGCAATCCAGCTAACGCCTGGGGTCGAAGTCTGCGAAGGCTCTCATCTGTAGACTGTGCCTTCCGGATCTGCTCCATCAAACCTGACTGAATGTCAAGCGCCATCATCTGTATCACTGATCCTGGCCGAACTAGCTCGATGCCGAGCTTCTCCAGATCCTCCCGCAAATGCCGATCTATCATCAGATACCATGCCATCGGATGCCTGCTCAGCGCATCCGCCACCACATTTGCCTTCCCAGGGTGATACTGTAAATCGATGTCGAAGTCCTTCATCAACTCCAACCATCGTCTTTGCCTCATGTTCAGCTCTTTCTGCGTGAACACATACTTCAAGCTTTTGTGGTCAGTAAAGATTTTCACACGCTCTCCGTATAAGTAATATTTCCATAACTTGAGTGCAAAGATCACCGCAGCTAACTCGAGGTCATGGGTAGGATAATTTCTCTCATGAGTCCGCAATTGCCTAGATGCATAAGCAATCACTTTCCCATGCTGCTGTAGGACACATCCTAGCCCCTTCCCAGAAGCATCACTGTAAATGGTGAAACCTCCAGAACCTGAAGGTAAAGTCAGAACTG
This sequence comes from Iris pallida, assembly GCA_029216955.1. Classification (NCBI taxonomy): domain Eukaryota; kingdom Viridiplantae; phylum Streptophyta; class Magnoliopsida; order Asparagales; family Iridaceae; genus Iris; species Iris pallida. Next base: position 7,828,425 of record JANAVB010005600.1, read on the forward strand.
GAGCGGTCGTCAGCCTCCTCTTCAGCTCCTCAAATGCTGTCTGGCAGTCCTCTGACCAAATGTACTCTGCGTCCTTCCGCGTCAGCTTCGTCATGGGTTCAACTATCCTAGCAAAGTCCTGGACGAACTTTCTATAATAGCCTGCTAAACCTAGAAAGCTCCTGATCTCTGAAACTGACGTCAGAGCCTTCTACGTCTCAACTGCAGCAATCTTCCTGGGATCCACCGAGATTCCATCTCCAGTGACTACATGGCCGAGAAACTCCACTCGGTCTAAAAAGAACTCGCACTTCGGCAATTTGGCAAACAATCTCTCCTGCCTCAGAATCCCCAAAACTATCCGCAAGTGCTCTGCATGCTCCTCTGGCGTCTTCGAGTATATCAGGATGTCATCGATAAACACTACGACGAACTTATCCAGATACTGGTGAAATGTCTTATTCATCAAATTCATAAAGACAGCTGGCGCATTTGTGAGACCAAATGGCATCACCAGAAACTCGTACTGCCCGTACTTCGTGTTGAACGCCGTCTTCTGGATGTCTGCTGGCCTAACCTTCACCTGGTGGTACCCGGATCTCAAGTCAATCCTGGAAAACACCTTCGCCCCACTCAACTGGTCGAATAAATCATCTATCCTGGGCAGAGGATATTTGTTCTTAATGGTGATGGCATTCAAGGCCCGGTAGTCAATACACAACCGGACTGTACCATCCTTCTTAGGCACAAAGAGCACTGGTGCTCCCCATGGAGAAGCACTGGATCGAATGAAACCCTTTTTCAACAGGTCATCAATCTGCTCTTTCATCTCTATGGCCTCCTTGGGATTCACTCTATAGTAAGCCCGGGATACTGGTGATGAACCCGACACTAAATCTATAGTAAACTCCACATCTCTGTCAGGCGGAAGCCCTGGAAGATCCTCTGGGAATACATCCATAAACTCCCTAATGATAGGGTGTGGCGGTGCTGCGTCCCCGACTGTCGCACAACAGTTCGGCTCTAGGCTGATCTCCGGCCCTGTCCTCCTGACACTGAATGGTGCTGTGCCTGGGGGACTGAACAAAATACTACCCTCATGGCAATCTATAGATGCATAGGCATAGCTAAGCCAGTCCATCCCCAATATGATATCATAACCGAGGAGTGGCATCACAAAGAATCGCCCCTCAAACTCTCTTCCGGCTATCATAATAGAGAATCTATAGCTAGCTCTAATAGGCACTGGTCCTCCTCCCGTCATTACTCTACTAATCTCCGCAGTAGGTATAGATACTAAGTGATGTTCATGCATAAACTCTAATGACAGGAAGCTATGAGATGCACCAGAATCAAACAAGCATAGAGCTAGAAAAGTATACAAATAAACATGACCTGTAATGACGTCAGCTAAGTAATCCGGCTCCGAAACCTGCTCCGGCTCCGGCTCAAGGGCTAGGCTATAAACCTTCCCCTGAGGTCCCTTCTGCTGCTGCAGATGCTGCCCAAACCTCTGCTGCTGAGTCGGAAGTGGTCCTCTAGGCTTTGCTGCTGGGCAGTTCCGAAGCTGATGGGTGGCAGACCCACAAACTAAACACTGACCCAACCTCTTCCTTCAGACGGCGAAGTCATGACCTGGTCTTCCGCAGAAAGAACATATAGCTCCCTTCTGCTGCTGCTGCTGCCGGGGTCCCGGGGCTCTAACTGGCGGGGTCTGATGATGTGGTGTAGGGGGACGGTAAGTCTGCTGGGGTGGCGTCGGTGCTCTCTGCTGGAAAGCCTGACGCTTGGACGGTCCCTCATGGTGTACAGAAGCCGGCCTCTTACATGACAGAAGACGCTCCTCGATGCTCCGGGCCAACTCTAGGCTCTGGTAGTAGTCAGTCGTACCGTTCGCCACTATAAGAATACCAATGTCTGGAACTAGACCATGGCAAAACCTACGGGTCATCTCCTCTGGATCTGCAACCAGACTAGGAGCAAAACGGCTCAGACGACTAAACTCTGCCGCATAGTCATCAACAGAACGGTTCCCCTGCTGGATGTTCTGGAATCGTAGCCCCATGGCTACTCTAGCAGTGGTCGAGAAGAATTTCTTCTTGAACTGGGTCTTGAACTGATCCCAAGTGGCTCTCCCTCTCGCAAACAACGGCTCATTCCGGAACCAGACTCCTGCTAAGTCTATCAGCAGAAATCCCGCTGCCTCGACCTGGAGGTCATCCGGCATCCTAACTCCCAGAAGCTTTCTCTCTACCGAATCTAGCCAGTCATCTGCTACTACTATGCCCTCAGTCCCTAAGAACTCCTTGGGATTCAGACCCATGAAGTCCTTGATCGTCCCCGCTCTCTGCCGTGGCTCTATATGTGGTGGGACCACGGGACGTCCCTCAGAACGCTCCATGCTCTGGCGGAGTAGGGTAGTCTGCTCCTGATGGGTTGTTAGGAACCCCTGAATCAGTGTGAGCAGCTGGTTCCCGTCGAGTGTGACGGAAGCCTGGGTGGGTATAATGATAGGGGGTGGTGGAAGTATCGGGTCCTGCTGGGCCTGTGATGTGGAAGGTGGTTGTGGTATCTGGGTTTGTGGATCTGTGGAGTGGAGGAATGTGGTAGTTGGAGGTGTATCAGTCGACTGGTCAGCTGACTGGATAAGGAGGGCCCCATTCTCGGGGGTAACATACTGGGACGAACGAGTAAGCACCATCTAAATTACAAATAAATAAAAAGACTTAAAAGGACTTATTTAAGGTAAGCAATTATATGCAAGGAAATCTAATTATAACAGCAAACATGTGATGTATTTCCTATGTTGCAATCCTAGCATTTCTCTAGGTGTTCTAAGCGTCTTTCCTAATGTTGTCTAATTACCTTAAGTTCCTAATTGCAGGCATGCTTGGTACAATAACGTAACCAAACAGTTTAGTCAGGACCTGCATGGGCCACCACTAAAAATATGTCACGACCCGCTACCCAAATTGTTGGGCCAGGCCGAGTCATGCCCAGCCTACGTTGAGATAAAACGTAGTAAGCTGTTCTAAAGACAACATGATAAGACTAAATGTGCTAACAGTTCTATAAGTGAAGAAGAATCATAAATGCTCCAAACACAAAAGTCGTCGTATATAGTAAAATGTCCAAGTACAAGTGAAATGAAATGTAAAACTGGATACATGTCCAGTTACAAAATATGTAGCCTAATACATGACTATACTAAATATCCCAAACAGCTAAGCAAACTAGACGAGTCTCCCCGCAGGAACATCCTCGTATGGTAAAGCCGGGTCCTCGGCAGTATCTCCATAATACGTATCGCAGAGTAACTCCTCCTCAGTAAGGACACCTACAACGTTATCCTTTCAGGACGGGAGCAAGTACTGAATCTAGCAAACTAGTATATGAAACATGAAAATGAACATGTGAGGAATAACTGGAAACATGGCATCACATAGTCTATCATGGCAAGGACACATATGTCATAGAGACAGATGTATATATAATATTTAAAACTGTAGCAGGTACGTGATCGGTCAATAGATGTACAATGTACCGAGGCACAATGTAAATAAAATGTACATACGTACAAGTGCACAAGCATAGGTGTACATCCGTACAGAAATGCGGGATAATGGCCTACGGTACAGTATCATATAGAATGAACTTTGCTCGGTACGATAATGGGGGCATGATCACGTACTCAGCTACTAGTTTTCCCATAACCCATATTCTATCATGTGAGAGATACATAAAAAACTGTTCTAAGCATGGTAGTAACTGGAAGTACAATATGTGACGTTTTAACTTGCTACCCCAAGGATCAGTATTTAACATGGTGGGTTTTGCAGTTCATTTATGTGACAATATGTAAAGTTCGTAGAAAGTACTTGCCTCTAGCAAAGCAAAACAAAATAAGCTGCGATGACAGTGCTATGGATGTCCGGTAACTCGTCACTGTAGAAATAAATACAATAACTTAGTTTTTACACTAAGCTAAAACACTAGAACACTAATTGGTGCGACAATGTGGGGTGACACACTACTTTAACTAACTTTGTAGGGTCTTTACACTAGTGAGGGGTGGGGTTCAACATAGCTAAAACTCAAAATAACACAAAAAGCTACAAGTCGTAATTAATTAATTAATAAATCAAAAGATCATTGTGTTTTAACAATTTTAGAGATAGACAAAAAGCCTAGTTTTACTTAAAGTAAAGTATCAAAGTGATCCTTGTTAATCATAGAAATTTATTATCATTTTTCTGGAATTTATTAACCAGTACAAGTATTTAATAAAAATCAGTTTTTCTAAGTATACAGAAAATGAGTTTTGGTTTCATATGCCAAACTAGTGGCAAAAAAGTAAATTAAATACTATAAAAATTATACTAAATTAGCTAACTTAACCTAGTGTCTAAATACTATTTTTTCAGAATTTTAACAATACTTTAAGTATTTTTAGAAATCCAAAAACAGCATTACACACTTTTGAAATTAAATAATTAATTATCTGCGTATTTTGTCCATGTATATAATTTGAACCAAAGTTCAAATACAGTACCCAAGGCCATGAATCAAGTCCAATATGACTTGTACAGGTCTTGAATGTATGAAAACACATTTGGGCCCAAATATCCATACTAGGCTTGGACACCAAATGGTTGCAGTAATTTAAATACACTAAAAATATAATTTAGTAATAGTGTAAAATAAATATTATTATTTTAATTTGGTAAAATTATGCATAGTAAAAATATACATATATATGTTCTAAAAGTACATATATCTATGTATAAGAAAAATACTTAATTTATAAAGTATATATATATATATATATATATATATATATATATATATATATATATATATATATATATATATATATATATATATATATTTATATATATATATATATATATATATATATAAAATATATATATATATATATATATATATATATATATATATATATATATATATATATATATATATATATATATATATATATATATATATATATAAGAAAACACTTAATAATAATGTGCATATATAATAATATATATATATATGCACATGAAAAATATATACATATATATATAAAATTTACTAACTATAAAATATATATACATATATATAAAATACTGTCAAAATACAGTATATACATATATATATATATATACTAATATATATATATATATATATATATATATATATATATATATATATATATATATATATATATATATATATATATATATATATATATATATATATATATATAAATGTATATATAAAACAAAAAAGAAAAGGAAAGAAACAGAAAAAGAAAAAGAAAGGAAACAGAAAGGGGGGCTCGAACCTGAGCCAGCGCGGGGGGGGGGGGGGGGGGGGGGGGGAGGGGGGGTTTAGTTTAGGACGGGATGGCCAGGGGGTCAGCCCATCAGTTGTGTTAGGGTTAGGACTTAGTTTAGTTTTATTTCTGTTTTAGTTAATAATAACAGTAGCCCGAAATATCACTCTGTGTCCTGACAGTTTGGGACACAGAGTCTACGTGTCCGTGCTGTGCACGACACGTATGGGTCTAGTCCTTCGTGTCCAGACCGTCCCTCATGCTCGCCAGGACACGGCGAGTCGTATCCACGTGCACGAGACACGCACGACTCAGCTCAGGGTCTGTTACCTGTGTGTCCGACTTCGGGAGAAGTTTTCGAAGGCGAAGACGGCGGCTAGGGGCGTCGGGACGGTGGCGGAGTGGTGGCGCTCGTCGCGTCTCAGCGTGGCGAACCCTTCGGTGGTGGTGGTAGGGGGTGGCGTTCGTCATGGGAGCGGCACTGGGGGTTAGCCGGAGTTAGGGTTCCGGTGATGGGTTTTGGGGAAGAACGGGCGGTGGTCGGTGGTAGATGCGTCGTGGTGGTGGTAGATGGGTCGGGGGGACTGTGGGGGTTTATATAGGGGGGTTGAGGCGGTCGGGCTGGCCGAAAATGGCGGGGACAGGCCAGTCGTGGCGGTCGTCGGGCAGTCGGGTCGTCGGGGGTGGGTAGGTTAGGGTTAGCGTTTAGGTCCCTGTAGTTTAGGAATTTACACAATGGTCCTAATAGTGTCTAAATACAAATATAAAATTTGCATTCCGCATTTATAACAAATTATAAATTGCAAACTGCTATCGTAATAATTTAGTAAATTACCTAACCATATTAAAACAATTCAAAAAATTACAAATAGATATTTAAAATAATTTAGAAAATTGCAAATTAATATTTTAGTATATAAAACTCATTTAAAAATCATTTAAAAATTCTAGAAAATTTCTTAAAAATCCTAATAATTATTTTAAGGCTAAATATGACATTTAAAATTAATTAACACTAATTTTATAATTTTTGAAAAATAGGGGCTTACAACAACCCTCGCCGTTTCGAGGGCACGGAGGATGCCATCTCAGCAGATGCATGGCTTAAGGATATGGAGGCTATTCTGACAGCAGCTAAGGTACCGGCAGAAGAACGTGTGGATCTAGTGAAGTTGTTACTTCAGGATCTCGTACGTGATTGGTGGGAATCAGAGGAGGTGAGCATCAGATGTCCTGTGGCTTGGGATGATTTCACTGCAAGATTCAAGACCAAGTACTATGGAGTTGTGGCACGGTTTGAGCTACAACAGAAGTTCATCAACCTCAGGCAGGCTGGCAAGACTGTAGATACTTATGCAGCGGAGTTCTGCAGATTGAGTAGATTCGCCCCAGAGATGGTAGCAACAGAGAGCCATAGGGCCATGAGGTTTCAGCAAGGGTTTTATCTTGAACTCTTGCAATTGATAGAGGGGCACAATTACCAGACTTTTGATGAAGTATTGACGGTAACTCGAAGGCATGAGATCACCATTCAGAGGCTTGCGACAAGGACTGGAGGTCAAAAGAGATCCCACAGTCAGATTGAAGGAGGAGGGGGAGCAGCGCCCCGAACAACAGCACCATCCACTGGCATTCGTATCCACGATATGGCGATACGAGGACCCGCACCACCAAGGTAACAGCAACAGCAACAGAGGAAGCACCAGCAACCCCCGGCGGGCTGCACTTATTGTGGGAAGATGGGGCACACTAGAGATGTGTGTTGGACATTGAATGGACTGTGTCTGATATGTGGAAATCCAGACCATCGGGTTACCACATGTCCCATGAATTCGAGGTCAGGAGGACCAGGGCAGCAGTTTCCTGCTCTGCCAGCACCAGGGACAGGCCAGTATCGAGGACCAGCGGTGGCAGTAAGGCCATTGACGCAGCGTCCGTTAGTACCGCAGGCTCAGATATTTCGGCAGCAGGGACCGCCGATATAGCAACACCAGTATAGACCACCCCAGCATCATCAAGGAAGGGGCCAGCAGCAGCATCAGGCTAGGCCGCAGTATGGGAATCAGTAAGGAGGTCGAGGGCAAGCATTCACTCTGTCCTTGGAGGAGGCATTGGCATCGGGAGATGTTGTGGCAGGTAACATTCTCGTCGCCTCATATCCTGCAGTAGCATTGTTTGATTCGGGAGCATCCCATTCATTTATATCTGCACAATTTGCGACACGACTAGGAGTGGAGTTCGAGGTATTACCAGGGAGGTTGAATATACTCACTGGTAATGGGCTCGTAGGAGTTAGTAGAGTTAGTTTAGCATGTAGTGTTGTAGTGTGCGGGCATCCTTTACCCGCCCGATTGATAGAATTTCCTGTTAGAAATTCCTCGTTATCTTAGGCATGGACTGGCTGAAAGACAGTCATGCGACAATAGAATGTCGTAGAGGGAGTGTATCTTTTGATATTCCAGGCATGGAGCGGTTCACCTTAGTCAGATCAGAGGCAACTCAGCAAGAGCAGGGAGTAATAACGGCAATGGAAGAAGTTCAGATTCCGAAGGTAATTGAAGAATTTCTAGACGTATTTCCTGAAGAACTTCCAGGTCTACCACCAGTTAGAGATATTGAGTTCAGTATAGAATTGGCACCAGGAACTAAACCGATATCAGATCGGGTTTACAGAATGTCGGATTCAGAGCAGGCTAAGGTATATGAGCACATAGAGGAACTGAAGGAGAAGAAGTTCATTCAAGCTAGCGTGTCGCTGTGGGCAGCACCAGTGGTACTTGTGGGGAAGAAGGATGGGTCATCCAGATTGTGCATTGACTATATGAAGCTTAACGCGGCAACAGTGAAGAACAAGTACCCATTACCCAGGATCGACGACTTATTTGATCAGTTGAGCAGAGCTAGAGTTTTCTCCAAGATAGATCTTCGATCAGGGTACCATCAGGTGAGGGTTCGGAAGGAAGATATTTCCAAGACAGCATTCAGGTCGAAGTATGGGCATTACGAATTCTTAGTATTGCCGTTTGGTTTGACCAATGCTCCAGTAATATTTATGGATTTGATAAACCGCATCTTTATGCCATACTTAGACCAGTTTGTCGTTGTATTTCTTGACGACATTCTCGTATACTCTGCTAGTAAAGAGGAGCATGAAGACCACCTCAGGAAAGTGTTACAGGTTCTGAAAGAGAACCAGTTGTATGCCAAGCTCAGCAAGTGTGAGTTTTGGTCGGATCATATTTCATTTTTGGGTCACATCATATCAGGAGCTGGAGTAGCAGTAGATCCCAAGAAGGTAGAAGCAGTAGAGAGTTGGCCAGTACCCAAGACCGTAGCTGATGTGCGAAGCTTCTTGGGATTAGCAGGATATTACAGAAGGTTTGTGTCAGACTTTGCAAGGCTTTCAGCACCCATGACCCGCTTGACCCGGAAGGACGTACCATTCGTTTGGTCGGCAGAATGTCAGGCATCATTTGAGACTTTGAAGCAGAAGTTGATATCAGCACCCATTCTTACATTGCCAGTTGGATCCGGAGGTTTTACGGTATATTGTGATGCGTCAGGTAAAGGACTTGGATGTGTCCTTGTGCAGCATGGGAAGGTGATAGCATATGTATCTAGGCAGCTTCGGGACCACGAAAAGAATTACCCAACTCATGATTTGGAGTTAGCGGCAGTAGTGTTTGCTCTGAAGCTATGGAGGCATTACTTATATGGTGACCGAGTGGACATGTACACAGACCATAAAAGTCTGAAGTACATCTTTACTCAGAAGGAACTAAACATGAGGCAGAGAAGATGGCTGGAGTTGATCAAGGATTATGACGTAGAGCTTCAGTATCACCCAGGCAAGGCTAATGTAGTAGCAGACGCTCTTAGCAGAAGAGGCGGCGCATTTATGTTGACAACACAGAGGCATATCTTAGAAGACCTTCAGGAGATGGGCATAGAAGTTATACTTCCTAGTGATGTAGGAGTTCTACAAGTCTACAAATCCAATCCGACTTGGTAGGTAGAATCAAGGCAGCTCAGGCACAAGACCCAAGGATTCAGAAGCTTAGGGTAGAATGTGAGTCAGGACTCAGGAAGGAGATGAGAATTCATGAAGATGGTACACTTAGGTTTGGATCGCGTCTATGTGTGCCAAGTGGAGATATCAGACAGGAAGTTATGGCAGAAGCTCACAGTTCTCAGTATTCTATTCACCCTGGAGGGACCAAGATGTACCAAGATATCAAGCAACATTTCTGGTGGAACGGGATGAAGAGGGAGATAGCTAGATTTATTTCCCGTTGCTTGGTATGTCAGCAAGTGAAGACAGAACAACAGAGGCCAGCTGGGTTATTGCAACTGCTTCCTATTCCGGAATGGAAATGGGAGCATATTACAATGGACTTTGTGACCGGTTTACCGAGATCACCAAGTGATAAGGACGCTATTTGGGTGATAGTGGACCAATTTACGAAGATAGCACACTTTCTTTCTTTCAGAGTAGGGTAATCTACAGAAAAGTTGACAGAGTTGTATATGCAACAGATAGTCAGGCAGCATGGAGTCCCTGTCAGTATTGTGTCGGATCGAGATACCCGCTTTATATCACACTTCTGAAAGAGTTTACATCATAGTCTGGGCACCAAGTTAAGGTTTAGCACAGCTTACCATCCGCAGAAGGATGGGCAATCAGAAAGAACGATTCAGACTTTAGAAGACATGTTGCGAGCTTGCACTCTAGATTTTAGAGGGTCTTGGGAGAGTCACATGCACTTGGTCAAGTTCTCATACAACAATAGTTATCAAGCCAGTATCCAGATGGCGCCATTCGAAGCACTATATGGTAAGAAGTGCAGGTCACCGCTTGCATGGGATGATATCGGGGAGAGGAAAATGTTAGGCCCAGAAATGATTGTTCAGACGGTTGAAGTGGTTAAAGGAATTAGAGAGCGACTTCGAGTTGCGCAGGATCGGCATCGTCATTGGGCGGACCAGCATCGTAGGCCGCTAGAGTTCTCTGTTGGGGACCACATATTCTTGCGGATCTCACCTACTCGTGGGGTCATTAGATTTGGCGTTCGCGGGAAATTGAGTCCACGGTACGTGGGCCCATTTGTTATCCTTGATCGGGTAGGCGATGTTGCTTATCGTTTATCCCTCCCACCTTCGTTACGAGAGGTACATGACGTATTTCATGTATCTCAATTACGTAGGTATGTATCGGACCCAAGCCATGTCCTCGATCATTCGGAGCTGGTTGTTGGTACCAACCTGTCTTACGAGGAACAGCCTGTGTCCATTTTGGACCGAAGAGAGAAGATACTCAAGAACTGAACAATTAGTCTTGTCCATGTTGCTTGGGGTCATCACTCCTTGGGAGAGTCAACGTGGGAACGTGAGGATGATATCCGATCACGGTATCCACACTTGTTTGACTCACAAGGTATATCTCTTTCTGTATACCTTGATTGTCCTGATTCCTCATGCTTATCACCTTATGGGTAGAATTGCTTGATATCGTAGATTGATGGATTTACATATATGTTACTTGCTATGGACATTATAAAATGATTGCTTGATCACTATAATTGCTTGTACTTAGATTGGTTTAGCCCCGATGTTTCTATCTTGCTTGAATTTGAAATTCCGAGGACGAAATTCTTTCAAGGTGGGTAGAGATGTCACTCCCCGTTCCCAGAATGCGTATTTTAATACGTATATTGCTTGAATGTATTTATTTATTATTTATCATGTATAATTATTTAGTATTTATCATGTATCATTCTGTATTTAAATTCCTATAATTTATTATCTGTATTTATCATGTTTCATATTAATTAATTATCTGCTCTTTAATTTTCATGTTAATTAATTTCCTGTAATTAATTTATGTAATTTATTTTCTGCATTTTATTTTTGCTGTTATTTTATTCTCTGCTTTAGTTAGTCTATTGTGGTTCGACCTAGGTTGGGTTTCTCGGGTTGGCCTTGTTGGATCCCCCCTTAAACCTGGCCCAATAGCTCCCATCTACCACCCCCTTTGCTATTTAAAGCTTCCATCCCCTTCTCTCTCCCCATTACTCTTCTTCACCATTTACTTCTTCTTCTTCTCCACACCACCTTCTCCACCTACTAGCAGTAGCAGCATGCAAGTGCAATCTTGCTTCTTGCTTGGAGAACCATTTTTATGGTTCATTACTCTTCCTCTCATGATCCTGAGAGAGTTTAGTGCTTGGCATTTTTGATTTCTGTGGCTTGTTTTCTCTAGATCTAAGTTGTTACATTTTCGGCTGTTCATGGGTTTTGGTCCACCAACTTAGCGTGTATTTCTGGCACTGGAGCGAAGGCTCCATAGGACTTGGAGTTTGGGAGATGTTGTACGCTCACGTTCTTACGTGCTCGCGTAAACATCAGTCCTTCACGCTCACGTCTTTACGTGCGTGCGTGTATCTTTAGTCACGCACACGTTATTACGTGTCAGTGTATATTTTTAGTCACGCACACATCCTTGCGTGCGTATGTGTATTTTTTAGTCACGCTCACGTTCTTACGTGCCAGCGTGAATTTTAGTCACGCACACGTCTTTACGTTGTCTGCGTGGATTCTGAGTCACGCTCACGTCTTTCTGAGTTAGCGTGGATTTGAGTTACGCTCATGCCTTTGCGTGCGTGCGTGACTTCTCACACTCACGTTGTACTTGCGTGCGTGACTTTTCATACTCATGCTGTACTTGCGTGCGTGACTTTTCACGATCACGTTGTACTTGCGTGCGTGACTTTTCACGCTCACGCTGTGCGTGCGTGGATTTCCTATCACGTCCACTCTGTGCGTGCGTGGATTTCCTATCATGTTCATCCAGTGCGTGCGTGAATTTCTTTCCACGCTCACGCTTGCCAGCGTGTATTATTTTATACGCTCTGTCACGACCCGATCCCAATTTCTTGGGTCGACTCGGATCATGCCCAGCCTGCACCGTTGTTGAGACGGCGGCAGTAAGCTGTTCCATTGCAGGTATTCACAACAACACAAGTACATTTGTCACAACTGTTCTATTCAGAATTTGAAACTTTGTTTAATAAAATATTCAGAAGTACAACTGTGAAAGAAAATACCGAAATAAAACTACAAACTCCAAATAAAGAAGAAAATGCATAAAGAAAAACTATCTAAGCATCTGGTTCTGTAGTCCCAGGATCAGCGTCCTCCAGAGACGGCTCTGGTACCTTCGCAGGGTAGAGGACCGGGTCATAATAGCCATTATAGAATAGCTCGTCATCCTCAGTGTTACCTAAAATGTTGTCTCCAGTCAGGAGGGAGCAAAGTACAATTACGAATATCCAATAATTCAAATAATAATTTGAAATTTGCAATGTTAAACAATTTGAAATACTTCAACAATATTTTTCACAATTCTACAATTGAAAACAATGTGATTTGAGTAGGTAACGAACTATGACCGGCTTGGGATTATTCAATTATATCCTAATGATACGGTCCGGCCTATCCTCGTGTATAGGAGGAATCAGCTCGCACAATCAATGATACAATATAGGGTATTGGTCATAGACGCTACACTACTCCCCCAATATCCCGAGTCAATCAGATTCAATCAATGAGTCAATATTCGAACTCTAGGAGAGAGTTCCGTGTAGCAATGTGGTTTAAAATTGTAATAAAACAATTACTAGATAAATTACCAAATAGACATAACTGCACTTGCCTTTGTTTTAGAATGACTGGATAGACGAGTCGTACCGAGGAGGAACGTCAGGTGTAACTTCGAGTTCCTACAGTTGAGAACTCGACTTAGAACCTTGAATAACCAGACTAAGTGTGCTAGTTGCAATCTCTAGTAGTCATGTCCTAGTCAGGTTTTATGTTGTATTAATCTACAGCTAACGATTACGTCGCAACTACGTGCGTTGATTAATCCGGTTATAGGGTGGGCTTATGCCCGGTACAATTTTTTTTTACATTAAATAAGAGAAAATTACTGAAATATTAAATAAAGTGCAGAAATTAAATGACTATAATAAATAGCCTAAATGTTAAATAAAATAATTAAAATGAAACTAAGAGTCTCAGACTCGGTCAATTCCTCAAAATTCGACTAATACCACAACGTCCGGCCGGACCGGTGCGTTTGCATTTCGCCGGGGCCCACAGACCGGTACGGTCGTCGCCCGAAAAATCAGTTTAGAAATTCATTTTTGAAAGCCAATTTGAAATCAATATAAATATAGTTTTGTAAAAATTTGGGCAGCACTTCCTCTATTTCGGGACAAACCCAAAACTGGAAAATGCGCCACGGAAAACCTGCAAATATTTCCAACCCAAAATAATCCCACAGAATAAATCCACCAAAATAATCCCAAGCCACAGAAAATAATTCCAATCCACCGAATTTCCCGAAATGTCCGGGAATCCCATAATCCAACCAATTCACACCAAACCAGCAGATAAAACACAGGAACATACGCTAACGTAGCTAATCGAAAATATAACGCAGCTAACCAGATTTCCCAAAGGGAAATCGGGGACCGATTCTCATCATAGACTCGACACGGGAGGGACGAACTACTCTGATTATCAAGAAATTTACCGAGGGCTCGATGACGGAGTCCGAAGGGTGGCCTCGGACTCGGGACGCGCCGTCATGGACTCGAGAGTCTCCGGACAGCGAGGAGAACCGCGCGGGAAGGGTCTGGACAGCGGCGGGGTCCGCCGAGGAGGGCGCCGGAGAGCGCTGGAACCCGCAGAAAAGGGGACAGCGCCGGGAGGGGACAGCACTGGGGCGGTGCTCGGCAGCGGGGCCATGGGGGCGCGCCGGGAAGTGAGCCACCGGGGTCGGGCGACCGGCGGACGGATCTAGCCAGAAAGGGGCGGATCTGGGGTCCGCAGGAGAGGGTGCTGCGGGAGGTGCGGACGGCTGTGAGGGGAGGCCCGCGCGCTGGAGGTCGCGGTCGTCGGGGCTCGGGGAGCTCGCGGGTCGGGGCGGCGGCGGGAGACCGCCGGACCAGCGGCGCGAGAGGAATCTCGGCCAGCGGCGCGAGAGGGAGCTCGAGCGGCCGCGGGGCCGAGCGGTGGCCGGCGTGGGCGGAGAACGGCGGGAAGCCGCTGGGAAGAGCGCGGAGAGGGGCGCTGCTTGGCCGCGAATAGCGGTGAGCCGCGGACCGGACGGGCGGCGCTCGGGGAGGAACGCGCGGAGAGGGGATCGGCGGAGGATGGCTCGGATCCGGCCGGAGGGGCGCCGGCGACGGGAATAGGGTTTCGGCTAAGGGGAATTTGGAGAAATAGACACTCCACAGAGAGAGAGAGATAGAGATGAGATTTGAGTAAAATGGAGAGAGGAGTTTGAGAGTTTTTTTTTTGTTTACAGAGAGTGAATGGAAGATGTGGGGAGAGAACGTGGGATTAATAGGGAGTGGGTGGTTGTTCTGTGGTGAGCTGGGAGTAACCGTAGGGGATGAAAGTGAGGGGTTTGAGGAGTTATGGAAATGAGGGGGTGAGTAATAGAACGTGTGAGAGAAGATTGTAGGTGCTGGTCCATCGGGACCAGCTCACCAAATATTTTTTTTTTTATAAAGTTTAAGCCAAAATAAACAGAATTGAGAAGGAAGGAAATGGGCTCAGGCCTGGGTCTGGGCTCGGACTCGGGTCTGGGTCCGAAATCAAAAATCCAAGTTGTTATAATTTTCAAAAATCCTTTTTCACCCAAAAATAATTAATAGTAATATTTAATAATAATAATTTTAGAAAACGTTAATAATAATAACAGAACATTATTTAATTAATAAATACAAATTATGGGTTTCACAATCTTCCCTCCTTAGAAAATTTCGTCCTCGAAATTTAAAGTAAGGTAGGAAAGACAAACATGTACGGGTACTGCGCCCGTAACTCAGGTCCAACCATAAGGATTTCCAAGGCAGTCATGGATGAGACGGTTTAGGGACAAGTTTCATTTATGGTGACATCCATGCAGAAAGAATACAAAAAAACGAACCAAAATACACGAGGTTGATCAGACCATCATGCACCGGTCCTGATTAGACAATATATTAGTGGGTGCACCCAATAAAATACCGTCATGATCAAGCTTGAAAAAGAGATAGCTTGCAAAACTAGGCTAACTTCGTCAGCATCAGTCAAGTTTAGAACGAAAAGATAAGAAAATAAGTGATGGCTCGAATTCTGATCTTCTTCTTACCTCTGACTAGGCTTGTAACTGGTTTCTCTGGCACTGAAAGGTTGAGTCCAATCTTCAGCTCTGAATTATCCAAAATGTGACTCGGATCTGAAATATAACGTCTGAGCTGTGACGTAGGAGACGTTGCATACACTCAGGATTAGCTGGTAGAGCTAACTGGTACGCCACTTCCAACTCGTCTTAAACTTCAAATGACCTGATGTACCAAATTCCGAGACGCAAAATCTCAAAACATCTTCAAGCGTCTGGATTGACCTCTCTGATTGCTCGTCCCGCGGTACTTCATGAATCCGGTAAATGTGCTTCCCGTACAATGCTGCCCACTTCTTAGTGGATAAACCAACTTTGAAGGAAACTAAAGTGTGCTGACTTAGTCAGTCGGTTTATAATAATCCAATTGGTGCCCTTCCCTCCTTAGGAACAAGGCAATCCTTACTCAAAGTTCATTGTCATATGCTTCTACTTCTACTCCGAATTTATGGAATACTGCGAATGGTGCATTTCTTTCATCAACTTGTTCCTCCGTTTGTCAGCCGATACGGAAAGTCTCGTACCATTCTTCAGAGTTCCACTGCTGATCAATTTAGAAACCCTCAAGTGTTCTTGCCAACACTTGATCTCTAAGCCTGCAAAGTGCCTCGTTTTGAAACTACGTCCTCTTGATTTTGTCCATCAGCCTCGAACTTCATCAATACTGAATCAGCATCCAGCTCCGTCCTTCTATCTCCAGGTAGTATAACCTCCAATCCAAACTTCTCAACGTCTTCTAGTAGGTGCCACTCCTTGGTTAAGAACATCGCCACTGGTATCGACTAAGTGCATCAGCGACCACATTATCCTTATCTGAATAGTACTGCAGGTTGATGTCGAAGTCCTTCATCTGCTTCAGCCATCTTCTTAGTCTAACATTCAGCCCTTTCTGAGTGAAGACATATTTCAGATTTTTGTAGTCCGTATATATTTCACTCCCTTTCCATAAAAATCATGCTTCCATAGCTTCAAAGTAAAGATAATTGCAGCAAATTCCAAATTAGGTGTGGGATAATTTCTTCTCAAGAGTCTGTAGTTGCCTAGATGTGTAAGCAATTACTTTCCCATGTTGTTGAAGAACGCAGCCCAGTCCTTTCCAGAGACATTACTGTAAATTGAGAACCCACCGGTTCCTGCGGGTAGCGCAAGGATTGGTGTAGTGGTAAGTCTCTTCTTCAGCTCCTCAATGCCGTCTGGCAAACTTTTCGTTCAGATGAACTCTTCATTCTTCCAGGTGAGCTTCGTCATTGGCTCAGCAATCTTGGCAAAATCCTTCACGAACTTCTGTTAGTAGCCGGCCAAGTTCAAGAACCTTCCGAATTGAACTTGGGGTATACCACTTTTCAACAGCAGCTATCTTCCATCGAAATTTCTTCTCTTGACAACATGGCCAAAAATCCACCTTATCAAAAATCCACGTTTAGATGGTTTACCATAAAACTTCTTTTTCTTCAAAGTTTCCAGAACTTTCCTCAGATGTTCTTCATGCTCTTCTTCAGTCTTCAAATATATCAGAAGGTTATCTATGGAGAAGATAAACTGATTCAAATACTCATGAAAATCTCTGTTCATGAGATTCATGAACACAGCAGAAGCATTTGTCAGTCTAACGTCCTGACCAAAGAAAACTATCCATACTTGGTGTTTGAACGTCGTCTTGGAAATGTCCTCTTTCCTGACTTTGATTTGATGGTAGTCAAATCTTAAGTCAAACTTCGAAACACCCTAATTCCACACAACCAGATCAAACAGATCCTCGATCCAGACAAAAAGTACTTGTTCTTTAGTGTCTGGTAATCGATGCACATCCGTTGTTCCATCCTTCTTGGCACAAACAAGATAGGTACTCCCTAAAGTGAAGTTCCACTCTGAATAAATCCTAGAGCCTTCATTGATCTGGTCCTTCATCTTCTACGAACCTCGAGTATACATCATGCCTTATTGTAAGGGGCAGGGTCTGCTGGTTAGAAAGAGGGTCCCTAGGTTGTGGCCTAACAGGTGTTGCTGGGTTATGAGCTCTGGTTTAATAGAAAGATAAGGGCAGTCCTTTACCCGATGTTTAGCAGATCCATATGCCAAACATTGTCCCAAACTCTTGCGGCAACTAACGGTCTGATGACCAGGCCTCTTGCAATAGTTACAAGCCCAAAGCTTCTTACGACAAGACTGCCGGAGAGTACTTGATGGGACCCAAATATCTTCTAGATTCAGGGGTATCCTTCCTAGGACAAAAGTTTTGTTCTAACTTGGTTGGGGATAACTAAGGCTACATCATGACGTTCTTCATGTCTTCTCTCGTGATATTCTTCTGTTCCTGTTGGGCTTCATCTTGAGCTTTCTGGAACTCCAGGATTTCTTAAAATAGTACAACCATTTGGAAGATGATTGCTGGTACTGGTGGGGCAACAAAATGAATACTCCACCGAGAAAATGCAACTCAGTTTGAGATGAGGTAGGAATTGCCAGTGTAGGGAAAACTTCACTGGGTGCACCATGAGGACGGTCAAACAGCCGCGAGGGAATAAACCCTGGACTTGGTTGAGGAGATGGGGTATGATCCGGAGATAACACCTCATTGCCAGCCGGATTGGTCTTGTCAATGGTCATTCTCTGGAAGGTTTAGGATGCAAACATAAGCAAGGTATCCTACCAGTCTATAATCAAACAAAAATATTTATTTATAATATATTTCGGTCCTATGTTGTAACAAATTGATGTTCTAGTGTTCTAGTTGTTTCTAAATATGTTTTCCAAAGTTGTTGTTTGTTATGGACCTGCATGGGCCACCACTAAAAACATGTCACGACCCGATCCTAATTTCTTGGGTCGACTCGGATCATGCCCAGCCTGCACCGTTGTTGAGACGGCGGCAGTAAGCTGTTCCATTGCAGGTATTCACAACAACACAAGTACATTTGTCACAACTGTTCTATTCGGAATTTGAAACTTTGTTTAATAAAATATTCAGAAGTACAACTGTGAAAGAAAATACCGAAATAAAACTACAAACTCCAAATAAAGAAGAAAATGCATAAAGAAAAACTATCTAAGCATCTGGTTCTGTAGTCCCAGGATCAGCGTCCTCCAGAGACGGCTCTGGTACCTTCGCAGGGTAGAGGACCGGGTCATAATAGCCATTATAGAATAGCTCGTCATCCTCAGTGTTACCTAAAATATTGTCTCCAGTCAGGAGGGAGCAAAGTACAATTACGAATATCCAATAATTTAAATAATAATTTGAAATTTGCAATGTTAAACAATTTGAAATACTTTAACAATATTTTTCACAATTCTACAATTGAAAACAATGTGATTTGAGTAGGTAACGAACTATGACCGGCTTGGGCTGATTCAATTATATCCTAATGATACGGTCCGGCCTATCCTCGTGTATAGGAGGAATCAGCTCGCACAATCAATGATGCAATATAGGGTATTGGTCATAGACGCTACACTACTCCCCCAATATCCCGAGTCAATCAGATTCAATCAATGAGTCAATATTCGAACTCTAGGAGAGAGTTCCGTGTAGCAATATGGTTTAAAATTGCAATAAAACAATTACTAGATAAATTACCAAATAGACATAACTGCACTTGCCTTTGTTTTAGAATGACTGGATAGACGAGTCGTACCGAGGAGGAACGTCAGGTGTAACTTCGAGTTCCTACAGTTGAGAACTCGACTTAGAACCTTGAATAACCAGACTAAGTGTGCTAGTTGCAATCTCTAGTAGTCATGTCCTAGTCAGGTTTTATGTTGTATTAATCTACAGCTAACGATTACGTCGCAACTACGTGCGTTGATTAATCCGGTTAATTGCATTATTTGGAAATACACGAGAATCAATTTAACTTTGGAAAACTTTGAGTTTTTGTAATATACATATAAAAATACAGTTTTCCTTTAGTGATAAATCGTGAACTAGTTATTTTCTAATATTTTATCCATATTAATTAATTCTTAATTAATCAGTAAATTACGCTCTAGCTACGATTATGCGTCTAATCACAACCACCCAAATCACATCCACCAGAAAATAAAATAAAACTATGCTACACAATACAATGGCACAGCTAATGGTCCTAGGGTGGGCTTATGCCCGGTACAATTTTCTTTTACATTAAATAAGAGAAAATTACTGAAATATTAAATAAAGTGCAGAAATTAAATGACTATAATAAATAGCCTAAATGTTAAATAAAATAATTAAAATGAAACTAAGAGTCTCAGACTCGGTCCATTCCTCAAAATTCGGCTAATACCACAACGTCCGGTCGGACCGGTGCGTTTGCATTTCGCCGGGGCCCACAGACCGGTACGGTCGTCGCCCGAAAAATCAGTTTAGAAATTCATTTTTGAAAGCCAATTTGAAATCAATATAAATATAGTTTTGTAAAAATTTGGGCAGCACTTCCTCTATTTCGGGACAAACCCAAAACTGGGAAATGCGCCACGAAAAACCTACAAATATTTCCAACCCAAAATAATCCCACAGAATAAATCCACCAAAATAATCCCAAGCCACAGAAAATAATTCCAATCCACCGAATTTCTCGAAATGTCCGGGAATCCCATAATCCAACCAATTCACACCAAACCAGCAGATAAAACACAGGAACATATGCTAACGTAGCTAATCGAAAATATAACGCAGCTAACCGGATTTCCCAAAGGGAAATCGGGGATCGATTCTCATCATAGACTCGACACGGGAGGGACGAACTACTCTGATTATCAAGAAATTTACCGAGGGCTCGATGACGGAGTCCGAAGGGTGGCCTCGGACTCGGGACGCGCCGTCATGGACTCGAGAGTCTCCGGACAGCGAGGAGAACCGCGCGGGAAGGGTCTGGACAGCGGCGGGGTCCGCCGAGGAGGGCGCCGGAGAGCGCTGGAACCCGCGGAAAAGGGGACAGCGTCGGGAGGGGACAGCACTGGGGCGGTGCTCGGCAGCGGGGCCATGGGGGTGCGCCGGGAAGTGAGCCACCGGGGTCGGGTGACCGGCGGACGGATCTAGCCGGAAAGGGGCGGATCTGGGGTCCGCAGGAGAGGGTGCTGCGGGAGGTGCGGACGGCTGTGAGGGGAGGCCCGCGCGCTGGAGGTCGCGGTCGCCGGGGCTCGGGGAGCTCGCGGGTCGGGGCGGCGGCGGGAGACCGCCGGACCAGCGGCACGAGAGGAATTTCGGCCAGCGGCGCGAGAGGGAGCTCGAGCGGCCGCGGGGCCGAGCGGTGGCCGGCGTGGGCGGAGAACGGCGGGAAGCCGCTGGGAAGAGCGCGGAGAGGGGCGCTGCTTGGCCGCGAATAGCGGTGAGCCGCGGACCGGATGGGCGACGCTCGGGGAGGAACGCGCGGAGAGGGGATCGGCGGAGGGTGGCTCGGATCCGGCCGGAGGGGCGCCGGCGACGGGAATAGGGTTTCGGCTAAGGGGAATTTGGAGAAATAGACACTCCACAGAGAGAGAGAGATAGAGATGAGATTTGAGTGAAATGGAGAGAGGAGTTTGAGAGTTTTTTTTTTGTTTACAGAGAGTGAATGGGAGATGTGGGGAGAGAACGTGGGATTAATAGGGAGTGGGTGGTTGTTCTGTGGTGAGCTGGGAGTAACCGTAGGGGATGAAAGTGAGGGGTTTGAGGAGTTATGGAAATGAGGGGGTGAGTAATAGAACGTGTGAGAGAAGATTGTAGGTGCTGGTCCATCGGGACCAGCTCACCAAATATTTTTTTTTTATAAAGTTTAAGCCAAAATAAACAGAATTGAGAAGGAAGGAAATGGGCTCAGGCCTGGGTCTGGGCTCGGACTCGGGTCTGGGTCCGAAATCAAAAATCCAAGTTGTTATAATTTTCAAAAATCCTTTTTCACCCAAAAATAATTAATAGTAATATTTAATAATAATAATTTTAGAAAACGTTAATAATAATAACAGAACATTATTTAATTAATAAATACAAATTATGGGATACCTAGTAAGACTGGGATACCATTATTAAATGATGGCATGATAATTTTCCTATTATGTCCTTATGCCTTTTTTCATGAACTTGATAATCTTAGTATGGTAATGATTGTGTATTAGTGCCCTGTGTCTTGATTGATTGATGGATACCTAGTAAGACTGGAACTTGACCTTGAGAGTTATAGACTCGACCCATTTAATGCTAAATGACACTCATGCCTTGTCACCATTGATGACGATGGTATCTTGACTAAATTGATCATGCGTTCCTAGTTGGAACTAAGAGACTGGCTAGTCGTCTTATTGAATTGAATGAATGAGACACGTTCATGTTAATGAACTATTGTAATCGACTGGCTGATCCCGAATATTGACATACATGCACATGCAGGCTTCAATCTATTTATTTATTTATTTACTTAATTATTTTCTAACAAAAGAAGCATGTGTACTTTATGGTCAAGGCATGATTATTCCGTGGTTAGATCTGATTGTTGCATTACGCTATGTAAGACCTACAACCTAGCCGCACGGATATCGTTGTAGAGTTGCGCATATCGTACCCCGTACGAAAGTACTTATTTGAATGACCATGATCCACGGCATGGGATTTCACTCAACGTAGGGACTATTAAGTTAAATAAAATAATAATTGTATGGAGAGAATGTATTCCCGAGTTCTTACATGACAGCACCCTTGGGACGAGTAGTACCCGACGAGCCGGCTGGTTCCCACAGATACGGCAAATCTGCCACACGGGCAGGGAGCGGTATCTCCTTATATTATTATTGTATATTGTATATTGATGACGGGCGTCCTGCTAGGACTCGTCTAATTCATGCATGGCGCAATTGATTGACTGGATAGACTAGCCTTGCTCGCACATGGTAAGAACTGAGGAATCCCTATTGCATAATTCCAGGATAACTTGGAACTCACATTAGCAAGCCGTAGTAGTTGATTGGCCGTTCAAGATGATTTGTTTGTGTACTGTACTACTCTGTTACCTAACTGGGATGATCAGAATGTCAGGACATGACAGGCCAACTTCTGTCCTTGTTTGGTTGGGAGGTTGGTTCGAAGTGTCGTGATGTGATGTGAATCCTAGTGGAAAGCAGAGATCTATTATTATTATATTCTTTTACTTACTGGTTTTAGTCCTTCATATCGTTCTTCCTTGTGGTACTTGCTATTAGAGGTCTAACCTCTCTGGTTTTGCATGGCCAGATTTAGAGCCGGTTTCCGAGGACTCATCGTACTTCTACCTCCAAGATGGTCAATACTAGAGGAATGATCGCAGGAGGACTCGAGTGGGTTCCTTACTTCACCGCTCGTTTTGTCATTTACTTTATACTTAGCCGTTTAGCACCGACATGTTAGTCGGATTGTCTTGTACTTACTTTTACATAATTGTAATTAAGTCAGACTGCAGCTGATAACAATTGTGTACACTTTGCTATATCATCTGGCTATATTTTGTAAAGCTAGATATCAAGAACATTTTGACTGAGCGTTTGGGATGCCTTACTGCTTTATCTTACATGTTCTCTATTCCTGTTTCCTTGTTCGAATGATTGAGATAATAGATATGAAGTGACCATAGTAAGTCTTTCATGTAGTATGCACCCCCTCGTCTGGTTAGACAGCATTGATCGTATTATACGGTATTCATCTACCCGTAATACGTAGCTGGCTGAGTCATTCCCCCGCTCTCCAGTATTCTGGTTCTGGGGCGTGACAGTCTTCCCCTTCGGATACTTGTACCTCTTCTACACAAGTAGATATGAAATGGAGAACTTCTGCTGAGTCGATATCAACTGTATTTGGTACAAGAGGCAGCTCACCCTCCTGATAAGCCACTTCGTCGACGTCGTAGGTATTTCTGGCTTTAGTCTTGCATACTGCCCACCAGTCGTACTTCGTTGTTCCCCGTCAAGGATACGTTGTAAAATATACGAGTTGAGCTTGACTTGCTAGGATAAATGGTTCGTATCCTTGGTATCGACGACGGTAGTTGATATCCACAAGACCATGCTTGTCAATTTTCTATCCTTGATCTTGTATCGGATCGAACCAATCAACTTTGAACAACACGATCTTGGCAGACTCTATGCCATAGTTGTACATCAATTCCACGATCTCCCGCAAGACGCCATAAATCATTGCCTGGAGTGACATCTTTGTAGTTTGTAGATTTGTTACACAAGCAACTATTTTTTGTGGAATCAAGATCCAGGAAGCTATCTCTGATGGAAGCATTTGTTGACTTGAACTTAAACCCATTCACGCAATAACTTGGCCATATTTTGACGGCATAAATTGGTCCCTTGGCAAAAGTTCTAATAGATTCATTCTCAAGGATGACGTCCGGACGATCGACCTAAACACGAGAAGATACAAAATTAAGTTCAATATTAAGTTATTTCTTGTGCAAATACAAATGGAGGAAGATTCTAACTAGCTTCTTACGTACATATGCATTCAACCAAGACGGGAAATGAAGTCTCATTTCTTCTTCTACTTCTTCATCTGCAATGTATGGTCTACTTGACCTCACCTCATCATTAAATTTGCTGAAAACCAATAAATATCGGGATATACTCGTTAAATTATAATAACGTAATCAACAAGTAGATGACTTGAACGTTGAAGATTTTCACTTACCACTCTAGCTTTTCCACTTCATCCTCCTCGCAGTTGAGTAATATATATAACTGGGCAGCCCTTACTTCCTCATCATTCAAATATCTCTTTTTCAGTTTTCCAGAAGGCTTTCCAAGAGCATTGAAGACTTTCAATAATGCATTATTATATTCTATATCTCCATCGTCGTTCCTCGGAGCTCTTGTTCTATTTGTAGCAATATGAGGCTTGAAATACATTGAACAAAAGTTTGTAATCTCCTCAATGACATAGGCTTCACAAATAGAACCCTCGACCCGTGCCTTATTTTTCACCTTCCTCTTCAGGTGGTTTAGATGGCGCTCGAACGGGTATATCTACCGATAACCGACGGGCCCACCAACACGTGCCTTATAGGAAAAATGAATTGGCAAATGCTCCATAGAGTCGAAGAATCCAGGAGGGAACACCCTCTCAAGCTTACACAATGTTACTGCAATGTCCTTCTCCTGCTTTTCAAGCCGATCGACGAGCAACTTAGTAGAACAAAGATCTCTGAAGAATATGCTAAGCTTTGTCAGTGGATCCCAAACGACCTGAGGTAAGAATTCCCAAAATGTAATCGGGATTAACCTCTCCATAAAAACGTGACAGTCGTGGCTCTTCATACCCTGTAGTTTGTTCTCCTTCGGGTCAACACATCTTCTCAAATTCGATATGTACCCGTCTGGAAATTTTAGGCCCTGGATCCACCTACAAAGTTTACCTTTGTCCTCCTTGTCCAGTGAGAAAATGGCCCTGGGCTGCTTATACTTCCCACTGCCTTCCTTTATCAAATACAACTCTGGACGTCTGCATATTTCTTCTAAGTCTAACCTGGCCTTGGGATTGTCTTTCGTCTTCCCCTTTACGTCCATCACAGTATTTATTATATTGTCAAATATATTCTTCTCGATATGCATGACATCCAGGTTATATCTGAGCAGATGGTCACTCCAATGTGGTAGGTCCCAAAATATACTCCTCTTCGTCCAGTTGTGAGTGCGGCCAAATCCATCACACTTGTACCCCGCTGTAGGCTCTTCAATAGCACTTGACAATTCTTTAACTTCCTCCCATATCGTGTCCTCGGACCACCGTGGCGATGGACTGGACTTCTCTACCACGCCAGCACGAAAAGCATTCCTATTCCTCCGGTACGGATGATCCTTTGGCAGGAACTGTCGATGACAATCGAAGAAGCACGGTTTTCCTCCGTGTTTCAAACGGAAAGCCTTAGTGCGATCCATGCAATACGGACATGCAAGACGACCATGGGTGCTCCAACCCGATAACATTCCATAGGTCGGGAAATCATTGATGGTCCACATTAGTGCGGCCCTCATCTGAAAGTTCTGCTTTCTGGAAACATAATATGTGGTTGTACCTACTTCCCACAACTGATTCAGCTCATCTACCAAGGGCTGTAAGTACACATCGATGTTCCTCTTCGGGTTCTTCGGACCTGGAATAATAATAGTTAGGAACATATAAGGAGTCTTCATACACATCCAAGGCGGCAAGTTGTACGGAGTAACAATCACTGGCCAACAAGAATATTGTGAGCCCGAAAGTCCAAATGGGGTAAAACCGTCGGAGGAAAGCCCCAATCTGACATTATGCGGCTCCGAAGCAAAATCGGGATACACTCGATCAAAGTGCTTCCATGCTTCCCCGTGGGATGGGTGATCCAGTACTCCATCTATTTGTTCCCGCTTGTGCCAACTCATATTATCAGCTGTCTCCTTTGCCATAAACAACTCATATCAGCTGTACTCCATCTATTTGTTCCATGCTTCCCCGTCGGATGGGTGATCCAGTACTCCATCTATTTGTTCCCGCTTGTGCCAACTCATATTATCGACGTCAAAGGCAAATAGTGCATCGAATCTGTTGGCTTGCGTGCACCAGAAGTCCTTGTTGTACTAGTTGCCTTGAAGCGATCGGTACCACAAAATCTGCAGGCGTCTTCATCCTTGTCGTCCTTATAGTACAACATGCATCCGTTGCGACATGCATCAATTTTTTCATACCCCATCCAGAGCGATCTCACCATTCTTTTGGATCGGTAGAAGTCTTTAGGTAACTTGCCTCCCTCCGGCAATATATCTTTAATTAACTCCAGGATTCGGTTGTAGCATTCTTGAGACATGTTAAAATCTGATTTTATGCTCAACAATCTTGTAATCACCTCCAACGGTGAATGGTCATCACAACCAGGATATAAAGGAGTCCTTGTATTCTCCAGCAACTCTATGAACTTTGCAGCATCGGCATTCGGTGCCTCCTCAGCTGCATATTGATTGTTCGGATCGAAATTAGGCCCCGCAGCATCGAAAACCATGTTCGTCCACCCTTGGTCGTAATCAGCATGCTCGTGGACATCTACATAAGGCTCCACATAAGGCTTTGGCTCGGAGGCTAAAGGCACAAGTTCTCCGTGTGCGGTCCACTGATATTAATTTGGCATGAAACCCCTCGAATACAAATGATATGTCACATCCACTTCCGAATGATATTTCAAGTTGCGACATCTCACACATGGACACTTAATTTTTGTATGGTCCATGTACTGAGGGAACGCCTTGGCAAACTGCAGAAACTGTTGCACACCCTGTATAAATTCATCCCGCATACCGCACATGTCATCAGGATGACGATTGTACATCCACAAACAGTTCCGCAGATAGTAATTCATATCCATTTTAAGATAATTCTGCAAAGATTGACACATATAGTAATTCATCAGGATGGCGATTGTACATCCACAAACGGTTCCACAGATAGTAATTCATATCCATTTTAAGATAATTACTGCAGAAAGTGAAGAATGGCTCAGAACACAACCCAAAATTTTATGTTTTTCAACGATATATTTCACATGCTTAATTGCCAAGTGTGGGGACGAATGGCTCAGAACGTAACCCAAAATTCAGTCTAGCATATATTAGTGTGAATCATCTATGTTCTGTACATATGGTGTAGTATATGTTCTTATCGAATATAGTATCTGAAGGATGTAACAGAATCAATAAGATGAACCCACAAAATGTAATACTAAGACATTATCTACTACTAAAAGATGTAGTGTTAGGTTGTCGTATCATCATTGCCGAGTGATGGGGGTCGGAAGACAGTCAACTTTATCTACGAATACATAGTTTCTGCCTCGCCAGTCGAATGGCTGCAGGGACTATGTCCTGATCACGATGTCGTACCGTAGATTAATGCAAATTCCTTATAGCAAATGTCGTACATAGATTTCTGCCTCGCCAGTCGAATGGCTGTAGGGACAGTGTCTGGCTGGTACATGTAATTCAAAATCAGATTAATGGGACAGTTACTTCCAAACCCAGACACACCCCTCACATTAGAAACATGTAATTCAAAATCAGACCCCAATGGAGATGGCCTACTGTCCTCACACAGCTTATAATAATATAGAGAATCCACGAATGTAGAGAATCCACGAATGAACAACAAATGAACAATAATCCAAATATATAGAAAGCCAATACTCAACAAACCGATATGATCATTTAATCCAAAATCAGACCCCAATGTAATTCAAAACCCAGACACACTCCTTCTCCTCACACAGCTCAAAATCAGACCCCCAATGTCTTGATCACCATATCGTACCGTTGATTAATGCAAATTCCTTATAGAACCTGAACTAAAAATTAAGGCCAATGGCTAACCACATCAGTTTTGATTAAGAGAAGCTGCTGCTGCTGCACCAAATCATGGATCCATATTTTTCCAAACTCATATTTTTTGATACCAAACTCATATTTCCCGATACCAAGCTCAAACTCCAAAATGAAAAACTTATCAAGCTCGAGCTCGAGCTCGATTAATTCTAGTCAAGCCAAGCTCAAGCTTACAATATTGGTGTCCAGGGGGTTATGTGTTAACAGTATACATAGTATACTGTTAAAGAGGGGCCTAACAGAATACATAGTACCGTTGATTAATACAAACCAAACATGCATCCCATGAATCCCAGTTCATCCAAACATTATCACAGACATGTATACATGTAAACATCAATTAATTAACATTATTAGTCAATTTATTCTTCATTTCAAAATCCTGAAAATGCCCAAAAAACTCCCAGTATCAGTAAATAGGGCTTGAACCCTAAATTGGAATTCGAATCCCAGCAAAACATCAAATTGACAGTTGATATGAGTTGTGTACATATATAGGTGTCACATTGTGAGTCTCGTGTCCACACAGTGGGACACGACGTATCTAAACCAACAAAATAGGTGTCACACTGCTGCTCGTGCGGCGAGTCCATGCTCTCGTGGACACGAACTAGAAGCGAGAGAGAGAGAGCTAGAAGACGAAGAGAAACTGGGAAGCGTCGGAGCCGGGGCGGCGGAGACAGGGGAGTGTGTGTGTGTGTGTGTATGTGTGTGAGAAAGAGAGATGAGGGAGCTACCTGATGAGGAGAAGGGAGGAGGAGGAGAAGGAGGAGGCCGGAGGAGGGCGATCGCCGGAGGAGCGCCGCGGATGTAACGCCCCAGTCCCAAAATACTTAGGACCAAGTACGCAACATGCCAGCTGCACATATACGAAGAATACTCCAACATATGAAATCCTCGTATACGTACATAAGCTGTATATATATAATAAAATCACAGGCCAAAATATAAGTATCTAATCTCATCACAACTCAACACAGAAGAAATGAGAGTCCAATAAATAATGCATCAAAAAATAGCCGGGTGGACATACCCACTCCAAACAGCTATAAAAAATAGTCACAAAGATCAGAGTCCAACCTCCGCAAAATAGAAAGTAAATGAAAGAACATAAGATGTCCACTACATAGTCTCAATAATCCTCTAAGATAAGAATAGAGCTAAATGTCAAAAGGAAATGCCTCGTCGTCCACAAAAGATGGATCCAATGCCGTTCCGTACTCCTGCGAGAAATCGTCTAATCCTGGAGAGATAACCAGGTCCTCAGAGGGACGTAACAAGATACAAGAAAACACCATGCCATATAAACTATGATATATAATAGAAAATAAGGGATGCATGCAATAGGGTACCTAATCGTACTATAGTGAATATGCAGCAATAAAGAACAATCCTCCACATATGGGCACTCGGGCTGTATAGCAGTGGCATCATCCCACTCATCGGGAATCAGTACAATCCATCCATAAAGTTCGGCGAACGTCAGAGGGAATCAGTAAGAAAACGTCCATGACGTTCCATGAACGTCAGAGGAAATCAGTACAATAGGGTGAACCTGCGTCTCCAACGGAGCTTCAGGTACAATAGCAGTATATAAATGTGGCCCATACATCAAGGAACAGTTCTTTCCTCCCAATGCCTATTGGAGTCACATCCATGACTCATATGAACCTCTAGTAACTGCCAAGTCCACTAGCATGCAATTCTATTGGCAGTTACTCCTAACCGTCGCACGCCTCATACGTATCGGTGGCCGGCCGACTACGCGAGTACGTGTCCTATATATGACTCATAATATGTGGTAAAGTATGTGTCAAGGCCGCATGAGATATACCAATACCTCATTATCCAATGGGTGGTCACTAAGCTAAGTTAATGCAAAATAATTTAAAAGCAATTAGAACGACCGATATAGTCGCTTGCACCCAAGTGTGACTTGGTCGCACAACAATATAAAACAAATATATGAAACTAAAATAAATAACTGAAAATAAAGTAAATTAATCACAGAGTAAGGTGGCAAGGTATCTTGCCTGATGGTGCAAAGTGGCAAGTCCAGAAAATCACAATATCAGCCAAGAAACGTCTCAATCTCCAAACAACTCCGGACGCTGAAGCAAACATCAAAAACGTACTCAGTGTATAAGATATACCTAGAAAATGCCTGTCCAAAAGTCTAATTCTAGAACAGGGGCAAAATCGTAATTTCGGGTCAAAACGATGTCCGCCTTTGGACTCGCTTTGTACCGAAATGCGTGCCAAAGTCTATGGTCTCTAAAGTCGTCAAACTACATGTCTATGGATTCAGTTTGAGGAGACGAACTCAACGGTATGTCCAGTTTTGGATTCCGATGAGCCGCGTACAAAATTGCCCGTTTGAGTGGGTCGCGGGCCCGCCAAAAAGGGGTTCCGATTCGACCTTCTCAGTATCGAACCAAACTTGGCACACAGGACCAGAATTTTGATTCGGACCTTTTGGCGCAAGTTTCGTCTCGAATCGACGACTGTACACGAAGTTAGGGTCAAGTTTGCAAATTGGCGATATAGGGGTATCTTGACGGATACGGACTGATTTCGTCGCACACACGCGACGAAATTGAGTTCCGTCAGTTCCTAAATGTCAGCAACGTCCATACGTGTCTTTCGATGCGTATAACATGTGACCACGTCGCCCGGTTCGTCGGGACGCACGCCGTATCGATAAAATTTCAGAATTTTATATAAGTTTAAAACAGTTTTTCCTCCAACTTCAACATCAATTTACTTTTTACACGTTAATCGAAATGACGATCCAGAAGATGCGTTGCGATCTCGGTTATGTTATCTTCTACTGTTTTTGGTTAGTTTCTACAAATCTTTAATGCACAGCAAAAAAATTGGCCGACAAGTTGTCGTTATAAAACAGTTTTTAGTATTACAGAAAACAGTTTTTTTTCAACTTCGTCTCGATTTTTTGAGCAACTCAATAGGTTGTTTCGAAATCCACCTAGAGGATCTCGAAGAGGGTCAAGTCTACTTTCCAGAAAATCTTACGGATCAAAAATCGGTACTACGAGTAAAAAGTTATATCGTTGGGAAGTAGGGTACCTTGAGTGGGAAAACTACTCCGTGGATGACGAGGGGCTGACTTCCGATGCTCTGTTCGTCGCGCACACAACTCCGTCGCTGGTGAAACGAACTCGTAGGCGAAGGGAGTATGTTCTGCCGTAATTTTCGTTTTGGGAGCCTAGGGTTTTGAGGTCTATGGAGGAGGTTATATATATAACAAGTGGGACGAAAATCCTAATACTACTACTATTACTAATAACTAATGGCCCATGGTTGCTCGCGGAAAAGCATTGGGTTGCTGCTGTAGTAGCTAGGAAATGGAGAGGGGGGGCCCGCCCACTTTAAGTTGGTGGGTTGTTTTGATTTTTTTTTTCTCTTTTCTTTTTCTCTTTTCTTTTCTTTTCTTTTCTTTTTCTTATTCTTTTTCATTTCTTTCTTTTTTTTATTAAAAATTCTTTTTTTTAAAAATCTATTTTCTATTTTCTATTATTACTATATTTATTAACTAAATTCTATTTTATTTATTATTTCTAATTAAAAACTCTTTTCAATAATACAATAATTAGATATATTTATATACACATATATTCCCACATATATGTATATATAAATATATACACCTTAATAAATAAACACATACACACATAAATATATACATATATATAAATATCTCATATAAACTTACACCCATACTATGCATTACACTCTTAATATTATGCATACATGTATTTTAGCAAAATTTTTTACACAAAACTAACATTAAATAAATTAATAAATTAGGGGGTCTTACAGCGGAGGAGAAGGCCGGAGGAGGGAAATCGCCGGATGAGCGCCGCGGAGGAGGAGCGCGCAAAAAATTGGGGGGGGGGGGGAATTTGTGAATGATCGAAAAGGAAACCCTCGCAGCCTATATGAAACATTTAGCGACGTCCGAAAAGGACGTCGCTAAACGTCGCTAAAATTTAATGTACGGCGACGCCGCTTAAATTGCGTCGCTATATCAGCGACGTGTACCGACGAACTTGCGACGCAGGTTTCCATTTAATAAAGTGTAGTCGCTAGACGTCGCTATTAGTCGCTGTTGGCGACTAATAGCGACGTATTAGTAAAACGTCGCTAAAGTCCCAAAAATTAGCGACGTTCTTCCTTGAAGTCGCTAAATTCGTCGCTGATTTGACTTATTTTGGTAGTGTTCAACCCGATCCTCCGGGCTTGGTCTTGAGCTTCATATGTTGAACCCGAGGTCGGGCCGGGCTTGGACTCGGATTAGGTTATGATTCATCTGGTTGGGCTCGGGTTGACCTCAAGCCCGACCCAACTCGCCCGAGTTGCACCCCTACACACGGTTACCATGTCTCTCTACTATAATATACACTAGGAAGTTCGGACACTGCAAATATCGATATTTGTTCCATGTCTATGTCTAGTGAAGGATAATTGCCTAGACTTAGTCAACTTCACCCAGTTTGACTAGTTTGTCCAAGATATTGACTTAGTCAACTCAACTTCACCCAGTTTGACTAGTTACTGTGCTGAACATGTGTGTCCATCTTTGTAAAATTATTTCCAAATGGATATGAATTACTACTTGCGGAATCGTTCATGGATGTACAATCGTCGTCCTGATGATATGTGTGGTGTACGGGATGAATACATAGCGGGAGTAGAGCAGTTCCAGCAGTTTGCTAAGGCGTTCCCTCAGTACATGGACGACACCAAAATTAAGTGTCCGTGTGTGAAATGTCATAACGTGAAATATTATCCAGAAGTGGAAGTGACATATCATTTATACTCGAGGGATTTCATGCCAACTTGTGTCTTTAGCATCAAAGCCGGAGCCTTATGTTGAGCCGTATATGCATGCGGGACCTAATTTTGTTTCAGATAATCATGCATACGACGACGGGTGCGTGAACATGGTTTTCGACGCTGCGGGGCCTAGTTTCATTCATGATGCAGCTGAGGAGGCACCAAATATCGATACTGTAAAGTTCATGGAGTTGCTGGAGAATGTAAGGACTCCATTGTATCCTGGTTGTGAGGATCATTCACCGTTGGAGGTGGTTACAAGACTGTTGAGCATTAAGTCAGATTTTAATATGTCGCAAGAATGCTACAACCGAGTATTGGAGTTGATTATAGAGATCTTCCCGACGGGTGCTAAGTTACCTAAAGACTTCTATCGGTCTAAGAGGATGGTGAGATCGCTCTGGATGGGATACGAGAAAATCGATTCTTATCGCAATGGGTGCATGCTGTACTACAAAGACGACAAGGACGCAGATGTGTGCAGATTTTGTGGTGCTGATCGCTATAAGATAACTAGTACAGGAAGGTCTGTCGGTGCAAGAAGACCGACCGATTCAATGCACTACTTGCCTTTAACGCCGCGGTTGCAAAGATTATTTATGGTGAAAGAGACGGCCAAAAATATGAGTTGGCACATGCGAGAACAGATTGAAGGAGTGTTGGATCACCCATCCGATGGAGAAGCGTGGAAGCACTTTGATCGAGTATATCCTGATTTTGCTTCAGATCCGCGTAATATCAGGTTGGGGCTATCTTCTGACGGTTTTACTCTTTTTGGTCTTTCGGGATCCCAGTATTCGTGCTGGCCTGTGATTGTCACTCCGTATAACCTACCGCCTTGGATGTGCATGAAGACTCAGTACATGTTTCTAATTAACCGTTATAATTCTTGGTCCGAACAATCCCAAGAGGAACATTGATGTATACTTACAGCCTTTGATAGATGAGTTGAATCAGTTATGGGAAGTAGGCGCTAACACGTATGATGTTTCCAGGAAGCAGAATTTTTAGATGAAGGCAACCCTTATGTGGGCCATCAACGACTTTCCGGCCTATAGAATGTTATCTGGATGGAGCACTCATGGCTGTCTCTCATGTCCGTATTGCATGGACCGTACTAAGGCTTTCCGCTTGAAACACGGAGAAAAATTATGCTTTTTTGATTGTCATCGGCAATTTCTGCCAAAAGATCATCCGTTCAGAAGGAACATGAATGCATTCCGTGCCGACATTGTAGAGAAGGGTGATCCACCGCCAAGGTGGTACGGAGCTACGATATGGGAGGAGGTTAAAGATTTTCCAAGTGCTATCGAAGATCCTACAACTGGGTACAAGTGCGATGGATATGGGAGGAGGTTAGAGATTTTTCAGCTTCGCAGGCGTCATCACGAGCTCAGGATATTGGTCGTCAGATCGAGGAGCTGCGTCGTGAGTTGCAGCAGCAAATTTCTGATCACCATACCGCAGAGCGATGATCCGACGATCCGATGATCACCGGACGATTTGATGCGGTCGAGCACAGTATACAGGAGCTGATGAGTCTGTAGTAGGCTACAGCTGCCAGCTTGCACACGCTCACCGAGTCTACGCAGCGCGCAGAGCGTAGACAGGTCAAGATGGAGGGATCGCAGAGGACCATGTCTGTCTCACTCACTCAGGTACATACTTCGATTGATGAGAGTACTCAGAGGATGGTGAGTACCCTTGCTGCGCATGCTGAGCGACTGCGAGAGCTAGAGCAGATACGTTCTCCCGGTCCATCGACGGCGCCGACTCTAGACATTGCACTGCCTCCTACTGCCCCTACGGTACAGCTCACACATGAGCAGTATGAGTACATGCTATCTCAGATGCGCAGCAGGGGTCCTCAGTGATTTTATTGATTTTTTTATGAGTTGTATGTATTGGCCCTATGGGCAAATTGTTTATTGGTACACTTTTGTTTATACACTTGGTGGAAGGCTTTTTATCATCTTCCATTTTTATTTGACTCTATTGGATGTTTGTGTTGATGTGTCTGTGAAGTACAGTATGCAGGATTTGAATATATTTATGTTTGTGACGCGGGATGTGTGTCTGTGATGATGTTTGTTATGAGTTGTATGTATTGGCCCTATGATGCGTGTCTGTGATGATGTTTGTGATGATATAAAGTGCAGTGTAAAGTGTAAAGTGCAGTGTGCAGGATTTGAATATAAAGTGTAGTGTGCAGTGTGCAGGATTTGAATATAAAGTGCAGTGTACAGGATTAGTGTTTAAACTGTATATAAACTACAGTGTGCAGGATTTGAATATAAAGTATAGTGTGCAGTGTGTAGTGTGCAGGATTTGAATATAAAGTGCAGTGTGTAGGATTAGTGTTTAAACTGTATATAAAGTGCAGGATTTGTGTTTAAACTGTATATAAAGTACAGTGTGCAGGATTTGAAAACTGCATTTTTTTTTATTTTCTAGCATGTTAGCGACGGATTGCGACGTTTGGCGACAGATTTGCGACGCGGAAGTACGTCGCAAATATGTATCTGAACGTCGCTAACTGCGACGGGCCGTCGCTAAACGTCGACGCTCAGCATGCTGACATGGCAAACCTTGCCATGTCACCACATGCGACGAATAGACGTCGCTATATACGTCGCTAAATTGGTGACGTACTATAAATGTCGCCGAACGTCGCTAAGTTTGCGACGTTTTAGCGTCGCAGACTATTCGTCGTAACAGCGACGATTGGCGACGAACTTTTGATCTGCGACTAGCTTTTCGGCGACCTGCTTATTCCGTCGCTAATTACATCGCTAAATTAATTTAGCGACATATTTTTACTTATTAGCGACGTTTTTGGACGTCGCTAATATGACTCATTCTAGTAGTGCTGGAAATAAAATTTTGTGTGTGTGTGTGTAATCCGATGTGCACTCCCAGTGTTCCACCCAATTTAGAAAGGCCTTAAACAATTGAATCTGAAGACATAGAGTCGGTATTAATGCAAAGAGATTCCTCTTAAAGGGTTGTTTATGCTAAGGGTGGTGGGAGATGGATCTGTACATTATCAATCAGTATGCGTTGATGAACTCATTGCTATCCATAATTTCATCTTGTTCTGGTATGGAACAATGAAAAGTCCACTAGACATTTCTATTGCATGGAAATAGATAATACAAGAGAATAGTGATGGGACAATATGAGAGATGAAGAGAGGAAGGATGATGATTAAAGCTTCTTTATTTTACAATTATTTGTTTTATCTTTAATCCTTTCCGGAATTACAAACAAGGATCACCAAAAATTGTCGAAACCAGAACTCTTGAATAGAAGCCAAGAACAAAAATTGTCGAAACCGTTAGAGTTTGCTGCAAGAGAAGCAAAACTTCTCAGGGATATTTTATCGAACACTACCTTACAATCGGTCAAAACAAAAATAAAGAATGGGATTGGAAGAACAAACCTGGAAAGTCCTTCTCCCCTCTCCTTACTAGCCATTCTACAGCAGTCTCTATTCACTGATTCTGGCTTGACCTCTCCTTCCCTCCTCTTTTATCATCCATCATTATCTACTAGTTAAGATTACAAATAAATCATGCAACATCTATTCCATACCGAGATCGTCAAACTCCTGGTCGAGGAGAGCAAGTTTGCAATTGCCCTCTCGTCGCAAGTGCAATGGACTGCGGCACATGCAGCCTCAGGTCCGTGTTCCCGAACAATCCATTTGCCGCAACAGCATGAGCCTGTGCTTGAGCCTGGAGTTGTTGGCACGTGGCGTACATCCTAAGCCCGGTGGCCATCAGAAACACCCCCAAAACCAACCAAAGCTACAAACAAATACCATATCAATCTCATCTTCACCATCTTAATCATCAACAAATAAAAACATGCATCCATACCAGAAAGCTAGGGGACATTTGCGAGTTCAGGACCATGAACAACAAAAGCACTAAAGAAAACAGCAATGTACGTATAAATTTTTTTTCCCCAATATAAACCGATTTTCTAGATTCCAAAATCTATCGAAATTAAGAAGAAACATTATACCGGTAATGAAAAAAGCCATCGAGTTGGAATTGACAAGCCGACCACCAGGATGCATTCTCTAGATCAATAAATTACAACAAATTCATAAAAAAACCAGAGAAAA
Organism: Iris pallida; assembly: GCA_029216955.1. Taxonomy (NCBI): domain Eukaryota; kingdom Viridiplantae; phylum Streptophyta; class Magnoliopsida; order Asparagales; family Iridaceae; genus Iris; species Iris pallida. Next base: position 7,865,295 of record JANAVB010005600.1, read on the forward strand.
ACAGAAAAATCCAAAAAAAATGAGGAAGAAACAAACCAAAGCTCGCCTCTTCAGGATGAATCCATGGAAGCCAGTCTCGATGTCGCCGCGGCTTCCACGGAAGACGAAGCTCATCTTTTCCAATGCTTTCTACTGCAAAATTCGTCGAAAAAGA